>JAJTUV010002512.1:0-278955 GCA_021653895.1 Mastomys natalensis
GGCCTGAGCAGACAGTCAGTTTAAGTCTCACAAATGACCTCAGCTTCAATGCAGACAGAATTGAAATGTAGCTTGAGTTATGCCTTAGTGTGTGTCCTGTGATATTACAAAACACTTGAAGCTTCTGAAGGCATGACATGCCTGACTAAGGAGCCACATCTGGACAGTATCTTTTGCTCTGTTTTTGGCATGGCAAAGAAAGAAAGTAAGAGAGAAAGGGTCCAAACTCATCGATTTTGTCTAGGTCCCACTCCCTGAATACATTCAGAAAGGCTCTGTAAAAGGTCCCCTGTCCCTGGCTTCTGGTAGTTTTCAGCAATCTTTAGCGCCTTTTGGTTGTAGATGCATTGAAGATTAAATTTCCAGCACATCACCTTTAGAGACACATAATTCTGTCAGCTGGTGTGTGTGTGTGTGTGTGTGTGTGTGTGTGTGTGTGTGTGTGTCTGTACGTACACACTCAAGTGCACATATGTGTGGGGGAAGAGACCAGAGGTCAATGTCAAAAAGCTACCTGTCTCTGTTTCCCTGGTGCTGGGGTTATAGCCATGTACCACTGCACCCAGCTTTTACCTGGGTGCTAGGAGTCCAGACTGAAGTCGTCATGCTTGCTTGTATAAACAAACACTTTCTGTTGGCATTTAGTTTAGGCCCCACGGTTACCTGGCAACAGCCAGGTCTGCCTGACTCACTATAAAAGGGGCTGCTTGCCAACCTCCTCGCTCTCTTGCTCTGCTCCTGCTCCTCCCCCCCCCTCCACTCCCCTTCCCGCCCTCTCTCCATGTGCTCATGGTCAGTCTCTACTCCCTCTCCTCTCTCTCTCTCTCTCTCTCTCTCTCTCTCTCTCTCTCTCTCTCTGTGTGTGTGTGTGTGTGTGTCTCTCTCTGTCTCTCTCTGTCTCTCTGTGTCTGTCTCTCTCTCTCTCTCTTTCTCTCTCCCCTCCCCTCTCCATGTCCTGAATAAATTCTAATCTAGACTATACCATTGTATATTGTACACTGTGGTATGGGCCTGCAGAGTCACTCCCTTCCCCACACCAAACCACGCCTTCTACCAAACATGTTCCTTCCTCCTTATCTTTTTATGAAACACAACATTGGTGCCACTTTCCTCACTGAGCTATCTCCCAGCCACATAGTTTTTGTAATTCTTCAAAGTAGAGAAAAAAACACATGATGTAGGCTTGTCATGCCAGGAAGCGTTTGTGAACCCCAAAAGACTACCAGGGAGCTGTCTCTGATGTAATTGCATTAGAATCTTTTTATTACAAGCTAGGACTTGGGCTCTCCTCCAACCCAACCCTGGCACAGCAGGACAGGAAGGGAAGGTGGAACAGCCTCAAAGTCTTAGCAGGACAAGTTTCTTTAAGATGGAGGTCAGTCCCAAAATGGAGTAGGTTTGGCCTTTCAGGCTCAAGCCACCAGACAAAGACTTCCATTATGGGTCTTTTCGAATCGGATAGATCAACGAAGGTACCTGTGTCATTGTGGTCATTTTCCTTTGTTCTCTGTCCCTGTCCAGCCTGTGACAGCTATTCCCTCTACATCTCCAGGTGGAGCTCCTGAATGACTCCTGGTGGGAACCACCCAATTCATGAACTGTGCCGGATAATTTATATCAACTTGACACAGACTGAAGTCATCTGAGGGGAAGGAATCTTAATTAAGAAAATGCCTCCTTCAGATCCAATTGTAGGCAGACCTGTAAGGCATTTTCTCAATTAGTGATAATGAGGGAGGGTCCAGCCATTTTGAGTGGGGCCACCCTTTGGCTGGTTGTCCTGGGTTCTATAAGAGAACAGGCTGAACAAGCCACAAAAAGGCAAGCCAGTAAGCAGCACTCCTCCATGGCCTCTGCATCAGCTCCTGCCTCCAGGTTTTGCTCTGCTTGAGTTCCTTTCCTGACTGCCTTCGTGATGGACTATGATACTGAAGTGTAAACCAAATAAACCCTTTCTTGCCCCAACCTGCTTTTTGGTCACAGTGTTTTGTCATAGCAACAGAAACCTTAACTAAGACAGTAACTAAACTCTTTAGGTTTTTATTTTATCTCAGTTTACCTTTTAGGTAAAAGTAAGGTCTCGAGCAGCTGAGGTTAATATCCAATTCACTATGTAGCTAAGGCTGGTTTCCTGTTTCTTCTGGCCTCTACCTCCCAAGTGCTGGGATTACAGGTATATGCTATCACTCGCAGCTTCCATTTACCGTTCCAATAATTCCTTCACAGATCAAAGAACATTTTGCATGAAAGAGGATTCTATACCAAATGTTGTCATTGTTAGAAAGACAAAAGTCCAGGAATGAGTGAACCAGTGAGAAGGTGTCAATATTTAGCAAATCCTGTTTTAGAGAACTTGTCCCATCTCTCCCCCCATGTTGCCATTATGCAGGGCCATGTGATTGATTCTGCCTACTAGGTTGTGAGCTGAATTGACATGTTGCCATTACCTGGCTTAGAGTCAGGATGGGAGGACTCACAGGGTGGAGTGCTAGAGACCTATAAGGCTCATTAGGGACCACTCATGGCAAGCCACAACACTAGATTCATTCATTTAACCTTTTCCAAGCACTTGGAAAATGCTCTGGGGATAAAAGCATAAGGAAGTGGGCATGGTAATGCAAGCCCAGTCCAATCACAGAAAGGTTGGCTTTCCCAGTCTATGTCACCATGTTGAGCTTACTTAGTTCAGCTTATTCCTATTTGGTGACTTTCCCAAAGGTTCCTATGTCCCTTCTATGGCAACTGACCATCTCAAGCCACCAGAGAAGAAGATTGATTTTGTAAACATGAAGAGCTGAGTCTCTGGTCCCTCAATTCCCAGGGATCTCTCTGACTTTCCCCACCTATTTGCCCTGGTCACCTAGCACCAAGAGTTCTCCCGTCCTGGGAAAGGCAGTCCAATCAGGCCACAGAAAGCCCTTGCCATAACCCTTCTCCAGCAATGGCCACTCATAAGATTTGTAGAGGTAAGGCAGGAGGGTCAAAGAGTTCCCAAAGGTAACCTGCTTCCACTTTGTGGCAGTTAACCTTGATTGTCACCTTCATGGGATCCAGAGTTACCTAGGAGACACACTTTTGGGGCATGTGTATGTGGGAGCTTCTAGAATAGGTACACTATGGCAGGGAGACCCATTCTGCTCTGAATGTGGCTGGCAGCATTCCATGGGCTGAGATCCCAGACCAAATAAAATGGGGAAAGTGAACATGAAATGATGAGATGTCTTCCCTCTCTGCCTCCAGCTGCATCCCGCTCCTGCCACCATGCCTCCCATCCACAATGCACCATAAGCTCTTCAACTGGGAAGACCTTCCATCCTTGGTTTGCTTTCAACCACATTTTGTTTCAGCAACAAGAGGATTAACTAACACATTCCTTTTAGTCATTTGCCTTCTGATTTTGGTTGTTTCATTGTTATTTCATTATTTATGTCTTCGTGCAAGTCTTGTGTTTGTGCTGTTCAAATTTCAAAATAACAGGGACTGGGGAATAGCTTGGTGGGTAAGAGCACTTGCTGCTCTTGCAGAGCATCTAAGTTTGGTTCACACTGGGTGGCTCACCTATAACTCCAGTAACTCTTCTGGGCTCCACAGACACATGCATGCATGTGGTGCACATATATACACTTGGCCACAAACATATACACATAAACAGACCTTTAAAAGATAACAAAAGATGTATAGTTGACTATCCATATCTATGGGTACAGTATCTCTGGATTCAACCTGCCATAGAAAAAATACCAAGTCCAAGTAGTAACTTTATTGAATATCTCCAGATATTTTTTCTTGTCATTATTTCCTAAACAATATAACAGTCATTTACAGGACATCTATATCATACTAGGCAACTACAAGTAACTTAAAGATGGTTTAAAGATGCTAGGAGGGTGCACATAGCTCAAATGTAAACATTACACCATTCCATACAAAGGAACTGGAACTGAAGGTTCCTTCAAAGGTGAGAGAGTGTGAATCCAATCCCTGAAGGATATTAAGGTCCTGAGGCTGTGGAGTTAGTTAGGAAATAGAGGGGACATGATAAAGGAAAGGACTCCCTTCCTCTACTCCCCAGGTCAGACTTATGTTTCACTGTAGATGGTGCCCAGGAATTTTGACATCATTCCTAGACCACCTGCACAAGAGCACTCCTGGGAAACATCCCAAATGACACTGTTAAGATGGTTAACGAAGCATGCCTTAAATCCAACCTCCTCATAACCTATGGATAAGAAAGGGTCCCTTTGATCAGTGGCCTTCTCTCTGCTGGCACTCCCTTCTCCACCTGCAAGTCTGCACCGTGTAGTTTAAAAGTCTCTTCTCAAGGACAGATTCTGTGGCTAAGACCTAACCTTAGTTGAAGATTAATTAACCTCAGAGCCACAAATCACTCCCATAGCTGCCGCTAAGGCATAAAGGCAGCATCCCTCAGCTCTCTCCAAGCACGTCTTGCCTTTCTGGTTAGTTCGTTTTCTAACTGTGCTTCTCTCTGCGTCATCCTGAAATTCTTCTTTTACATGGAAGTCAAGCTTTAGACCATGCTTGGGCAGATGTCCCTAAGGCTGCGAAGAGAATTCTTGTGGCTGCTCAGCTGGCAACACTGAGCTGTGTTTCTCAATCCTGGGGACAGGACAACTGAATAGACAGTGCTTCTCCCACCCCTCCCCTCAGCCACCTCACTCCTCCCCCTCAAAAGTAAGCAATTTTATCAGTTTCTTGTGCTTTATTCAGAGATGTTTTATATCTGTACAAACACATATGCATTTCATCTATCCATCATCTTTTTATATCCTTTTATATAAATGGTGGTATGCAGCTCTTTACTTTTTCCATCCAACATTGTATCTTAACAATCAATCCCTAAACCTTTCTGGTTTTACTACAACTGTAGAGCGTAGGCTCTAAAGTATAAAAATTTAACCAAACCCAGGTCTAAGCTCTTACAGGAAAAAAAAAAACAAAAAAAACTGTCTTTCCTGAACATGTATCAACTCTTTTTGTTAGCTTCTTTCCCTAAACAACACAGTATAGCTACTTAGCATTTATATTGTCTTAGAAATGTTAAGTGATCTACAGGTCATTTTAAGTTTACAGAAGGATGTCTATAGAGTCTATGCAAACACTACTATAGAAGCGAATGCTCTATATAAGAGGCTTGAGCACCCAAGGACATTTAGCTATTCCAGAAGGTTCTGAAACAAACTCCTACAAACAGCAGGGATGCAGTCACTAAGTTATTTAACCGGAAGTCCTTCATCAGTGTACTTTTTGCACGTTTGCTGAGTACGCTTCTAAACAGAACCTAGGCAACTCTGAACAAGCAACTGCTTTTGCCCAGACACCAAATGAAGTTCCAAACAGAAAAAGTATTCTGCTGTCTAAGGAAGAAATGGTAAAGTACTGTTGCACATCCAAAATCCCAGCATTCAGGAGCCTGAGGCAGAATGGAGTGGTGTGTGTGTGGTGTGTGTGTGTGTGTGTGTGTGTGTGTGTATGAAAGCCAGAGGTCAACCTCAGATGGCATTCCTCAGGTGCCATCTACTTTGCTTTTTGAGACAGGGTGTCTTACTAGCTTGGACATCAATTCAACTCAGCTGCATTTGGAAAAAAACAGAATGTCCAAATTCAGGGCTGGAGAAAGAAGCAATTCTATATTTTGTTTTATATTTGGCTTCTCCTGAGACAGAGTCTCACTATATGGCCCAAGCTACACTCAGAGGTAGCAACCTTTGGCCTCAGCCTTTTGGCAAGAGCTACCAAACCTGGATCCCTGTCACAGATCCAGCCTTAGATGCCACTGAGCACAAGACTACCTGCTGGTCTAGATTCAATTGCTCTGTCTGTGCAAAAGCAAGCTATATGTCTGAAAGGGCGTAGCAATGTTTTTCAATGTAAAAAAAAGCTGTTTGTGGTGTCGAAGATAGAGCCCAGGACAATAAAGAGCTAAGAAAGCACTCTACCACTGAGAAACACTCCCAGCCTAAGAAGGGATCATTTCTAGTAGTCATTCTGCAACTTGATCATTGTCAAAACATCTAATGAGGTTGGGAGAAAAATTTGTGGTGTTAGGAGAGGCTCAGCAAGGATGCTTGATCCTATCCTTGGGGTATCAGAAGGGCCATTGGGGAAGTGTCCTGGATGAGTTTATAAATCATCTTCCTTTCGTTTCACCCACCTTGTGGCAAGGCAGTTGTTACTCATTCCTTCCATCAGCCAAAACTCATGAATGAAGACTTCAGGAGACTTCTGAAAACCCAGTCTCTACCATTTAAGTCTCCTCAGCATGAGGCATCAAGGGGGTATACTAAGAAGAAAGACCCAGCCAAGCAAAAGAGGAAAAAGAAAAGTTATTATGTCAAGCTCTCTCAAGAAAGAGCTGAAAGAGGAAAAGAGATGCTGAGAAGCAGAGGGTATCAATACCAGGCCAGCAAAAGAAGAAAGGGCCTGAGCCAGAATGACCAGGAAGCCAAGCTATTTGGAGCTATCTATGGGGCTGCCAGGGCCAAACAATTTCTTGCAGAGCAAAGAAACCAATTAGCCCCTGAGTCCAAATTGGATGGTAACATCCAACACACCAAAGGGTAAAGGGCTTGGATTTTGCTTTCTTTCAAAAAGCGTGAGAAGAGATTGTCATCAAAGAACAAGAGGAGGGGCTGATGATGAAAAGGACCCAGAAGGAAACTCAGGAAGATGGAATTTCTGGAAATAAGAATAAGTGTAAAGCATGTCTAGGCCTCAACATTTACCACGTACTTTTCAAGAATAAAACACATAAGCCAAAGGACCTGTGGTAAACCTTAACGAGGATGCTAACACCAATGTCCCCACCAATACTATCCATAGCAAGAGTGACTGTCTGAGCATTGAAGATCCAGACTGCACTGACTCAAAATGACATTGTCATTGGCAAGCTCATACAGGTCCCATCATATGTAACACAGAGGCCTAAGCAAGAAAGCTAAAGAGAACCTGGGAGAAAAGAATCTCCAAAAGCCAACATGGGGATTCTTGAATATAGTAGGAAATATGTACCTTGCACCACCAAGATACCTCATTATAAGGACCCAGAGAGATACCAGCAATGAGAGTATCACAGGAAGAGATACAGATGCTGAGCCTAAGAGTGGGAACGAGGGCCAGACTGTCAGGCAAAGAAGGAAATGAGGGGCTCCTGCTGCTCTGAGAAATCAAAAGTGGAGGGTAAGCCCCTGGCTGTTGACAAAGGATCTGGTGCTGCCTGGGCACTCACTGTACATCAATAAAAAGTTTGCTCATTCAGCTGGCTGGAAGACACCAGAAGACAACACCTATCTGGGTGCTATGCAGCCACAGTGGTTGATGGAACTGTGGCTAGCAAAGAGAAGGAGAATGTGTTTATTGCCTTGCTTGTTCTTTGACTATTGGTGTTTATTGTCTTGCTTGTTCCTTGACTATTTGCCTTTATTGTATTGCTAGTCTCTCAACCTAGAACTGACCTGAATACTTGCATGTAATTCAAATGGTATAAAAGCAAAAAGGAGGAGAGGGGATGGGATGGGGATTCTAGGGAGGGGAAATGGGGAAAGGGGACAACATCTGAAATGTAAATAAATAAAATACCCAAAAAAAAAGGAAAAAAAGAAAAAGAAATGGACCAGGGCAAAAAGAAGGCTTCATTGAGACTTAGACAGAAAATGACAGATGTGAGAAAAACAAAGTTTAAGCCCACATCTGCACCCCAATGTGGTGTCCAGATGCCTGAAGGATGGAAAACCAGGTACTCCAAAGAACATAATGACTCAGGCAAGCTTTCTCCCCAGTGATGCTGTAATTAAAAAAAAAAAAAAAAAGTGAAAGTCACAAAACAAAAAGACTAACCTCTTCCAGCTGCAGAAGCTCTTTAGAAGGATATGCTCAACTGCTTGCTTTCTATAAAGCCCAGTGAGGTTGCAAAGAATGTACGTCCACGCATGCACACATGGGCATATGTATAAGATTTTACTGTGTGATCATTTGGTCCTGTTAAAATTGGTTAGCTTGAAAATAACAAATTACAGGAACCACCTGGACTCAGACAATGGGATACTATGTAATTATTTATTAAACAAAAAACAAAAAAGGCTGGAGAGATGGCCCAGTGGTTAAGAGCACTTGATGCTCTTGAAGAAAATCTGGGTTCAGTTCCAGCACTGACATGATGGCACACATCCAACTGCAATACCAGTTCCAGAGGATCCAATACCCTCCTCTGAACTCTTTGGGCACCAGGCATGAACATATACATACGGGCAAGGCACACATGCAAAAAAATTATTTCACAACAGTCAAAAGAAAAGAAAAAAAGGAATAGGATATATCTCTACTTGTTGTGGAACAATAACTGATTTTAAAGTAAAGAAACAGGAATATATAATATGTTTTGATTTTACTAAAAGTAGAATATATATGGTTGATCAAGTATAGGAAGAAGTCTAGACAGAAAACTTAATGTTACTTCTAGAGAGTGTTAGCGGAGGGAAGAAAGGAGAACCATGTTTTTATCTGTATTACTTTGGTCATATAGATTTTTGTTGTTTTTGTCGAAACAGGTTTTCTCTGTGTAGCCCTGGCTGTCCTGGAACTCACTCTGTAGACCAGGGTGGCCTCGAACTCAGAGATCCACTTGCCTCTGCCTCCCGAGTGCTGGGATTAAAGGCGTGCGCCACCACCACCTGGTGGGTCATATGGAATTTTAAAACAAACACTTGAAGGTCTAGGGGTTCGCTTGTGTACTTACCAAGTATGTACAAGGCTCTGGGTTCCACACTCTGTATTGAAAAAGGAGAGAGAGAGAGAGAGAAAAAGAGAGACAGACAGAGACAGAGAAGAAAAAATAGCACTTTGCTGATGTTGTGGTGGCATGTACCTTTAGTTCCAGCACTTGGAGACATGGAAACCTGCATCTCTCTCTCTCTCTCTCTCTCTCTCTTCTCTCTCTCTCTCTCTCTCTCTCTCCCTCATCACACACACACACACACACAGACACATACACACACACACAACACACACACACACATCCCTCCCCATTGTGTCCCCTCTCCTGGCACCACTCTTAGTTCTCCCTACAACCCAGGGTCTGTACAGAGGGAATGAGAGCTTGGACAACATATGACAAGCTCCAGGGTTCTGTTTCCCCGTCCTCCTCAATGTCTGAGAGTGGATGCTGTAAGGTCCTCCCAAAGCTGAGGTGCAGGGTTCCTGGTGTGATCCTCCTAAGACGATAAGGGGATAGTGTGGAGGTCAAAGGATTTTTTTATTTTATTTTTATTTTATTTTATTTTATTTTATTTTATTTTATTTTACTTTATTTTATTTTTATCATGATCATATGAGCAAAGAGGGACCACAGGTTTCCTAATGCTTCAGATGGATCGGTAGCGAACTATTCACATTCCCAAGTCCCTTAAGTGTGTCTAACCTTCTAACATTAAGAGGTGAGATTGTCATCTACAAATGTGTAGATGGCATGCTCCAAAGTTATACAATCAAGTTAATGGAAAAGAAATTGCACCCCAAAAATCTCATTTTGAGTAAGTTAACAATTTTGTGTTGGGCTGCATTCATAGTTGTCATGGGGATCATGGGTCACAGGATGCACACGCCTGCCAGGGGCGTTCCCCTTTTAACCAACAGTATAGACACACAGCAGCTAGCTGTAGTAGTGTGCTCTCCAAGACAAGAAGGCTAGTCATGGTGGCTCCTGCTATTGAGCAATCAGGAAGTTGAGACAGGAAGATTGCTTACAAGTCTAGGGCCAGCCTGGGCTGTTACAGTAAGTAGGGTAAGAGCCTGTCTCAATTTGTTAATTTAATTAATTAAAGAAGGAATAATAAGAGCTGAAAGACATTTGCTGGGAGCTTTAAACAACTCCAAAAATTGGAGAGAAATGGAGGAAGTTGTGAGCAGGGTGATTAGGCAGAACTCAGGACAGCAGCAGCTTCACACTGCTAACCAGCAAACTGCGGTAGGAAGGCTGGCAGACATCCACATCTTCCAGAAGACCTGGAAGGGAAGGAAATCAGACTGTCGAAGGGGGAGAAATGGGAAAGTCAAAGGTGATGGGTGATGAGCCTCTGACAGAAGCAGGTATGATCCTCTTGGGGCTCCTGTGAGTTCCTGCAGGAGCCAGCCTGGCCCTGAAGTTAGGGAGAGATAGCTCAGTGGTAGCACACTTGCCTAGGATTGCGGAGGCCCTGGATTCAGTCCTCAAGACTTCTAAGGGGGGAGGAGGGAGGGAGGGTGGGTTTATTGTGTGCACTGTGGCACACATCTGTAATCTCAGCACTTCAGAGATGAAGACAAGATGATCAAGGATCATCCTGCACTACCCATCGAGTTAAGGCACTAGCCTGGGCTACTTTAGACCCTGTATCAAACAAAACAAACAAACCAACAAACAAAAGTCTGGCCTGGGACTCTTGTGGTTTTCCTTCTCACTGTGTGACACATTCTCTCACTCCTTTGATGCCATCCTCAGAAAGCTTTCACCAGAGGCTGAGCTGATAGGCTCTCCAATCCTGGACTCCTAGCTTCTAGAACTGTAAGCTATAATAAACCTCTTTTCTTCATACTCAGCCTCGAGCATCTTGTTACAGGAATAGAGAACAAAGGTACTTGACTACCAGACTGATCCCCCCTTTCCTACTTTACATTACTAATAGAAAACACTCACCCATTCATTAGGGGTTTTTTTTTAGTACCTCACTTCAGATAGAACATAGATTTTTTTTAAATAAACCACAATTTTAGCTTATTTCCCAAAGATTCTGACCTGAGTTATCAGAAGCAGGATTCAGAGTACATTGCAAACATATTATATTATGAGTGTACATGCTTTCTATTCATGTAAATTTAAATATGCTCATCCAACCGGCAAAAAAAAATTTTAATGGAGGGGGGCTAAGGACTAAGATGTTGCTCAGAGCTAGAATACATGTTATGTGTTCAATCCACAGCACCAAAGGAAAAAAAATCATAGATGTGATTTCCACATGGTAAAATGTATGATGTTTTTTTTTTCTTTTTGTGCAAGATTGGAATCCAGGGCCTTGAGTATGCTAGGCGAGTGCTTCTCCATTGAGTTCCATCCTCTGCCACAGTGCACACAAATCTTAAGCAAAGAACTTGTGCCTCTGCCTGTGGGTATCCCCCCCCATGTGACCACCATTCATATGAAAATACAGAAAATTTCCAGTACCCCAACAAGTTTCCTTGTGCCCCTTCCAAGTTTTGCTTAGCCTCAGAAACAGTGGATATTCTATTATGATAGTTGAATTTATTTGTAGTGCATGTGAGAGCGTGCCTGAGTGTGTGAATGTGTATGTGTGTGAGTGTGTGTGCGTGTGTGTGTGTGTGTGTGTGTGTGTGTAGAACTCTTCCAAATTCATGAGAATAAATAGCCCATGGCTCAGCTAGATGAATCACCCATGAAAACTTGTATGTGCTTACCCTCTGTTTTAGTCAGGGTACATATACTCAGGAGACACACTATTTTAAGCAGAAAGATTGCAGGCTGAGAACTGCAGTTGCTGAAGAAATCCCTGTAAGGGCCACAGGAGCAAAAGTGAAGAGACTGTCCCTGGTTTCAAAATCCCAGGGCTTCAGCTGCAGCCTAGAGATTATGAAGCCACTATTTTGCTTCCATGATTGTTAGTTATACCATGAAGCTGGTATAACTATGAATGAAAGCAAGGACAAGACCACTTCTGGCTATGGTTGAGAAGGGCTCTGTTGTGGATATGAGGGAGAGAACAGCCAGAGGCTTCTAGAAGAGTCCAGACTGAACATGGCCAGCAAAATACACTGGACTATGAGAAGAGAGAGGCACGGGGTGGGGGTGGGAGCGGCAGGAATGGAGGGAGAGGGATAGGGAGAGGGAGATGGAGACAGAGACGGAGACGGAGAGGGAGAGGGAACAGAGGGCCAAAAGGACCAAGAGAGCACATGAGAATCACGAGGCCAAGATTGAGCAAGAGAGTGCATGGCCAAAATGGCTGGTTTCTATAGGAAATAGAAGCCTGGGGAAGGGAAACCCAGCCCTTGGGCTGGGGAGGTTTACCATAGGGAGTGAGTAGCAGGATGAAGTGTACTGGGAAGAGCCGTGGATACTGAGTGAGCCTTGTCCCAGGTTTCTCTGGGACCTGACAGTGGTATCTGGAGCCTTTGCCTCATCCTCCTATCCAGTACCAAAAAATCAGGAACACAGCTTCTGTCTTGCTTTTGCTTTCCAAAATATGACAAAAACACATCTCAACACTGAAATCTAAATCATACCTGGAAATCTCCAGTGAAAAGGAGTCTGGGTAGTGTAGTTTTTAGCTTTCCAGCCTGAGATATGTGAGAAAAAATAGATGGGGAGTAGAAATGGATACTGAGTTTCTGGCACACCGTGTAAGTTCTAATTTATGTGCATGACCTGTCTTAGATAAGTCAGCAGCTATGTATGCATCTCAGAGACATCAAATGGCTTTTGAGCCATCATAATGTTTGCTGTTGTTAGATACAAGTATTGATGGGGAGATGGACTCAATGGAGTAAAAAGTACTTGCATAAAGACCTGATTACATGCCCAGCACCCACATAAAGCTGGGCATAGGAGTGCATATTGTGATCCCAGCACTGAGAAAGCAGAGACAAGAGGGTCCTTTGGTGTTCACTAGACAGCTAGTCAATATGGCAAACTCCAGGTTAGACAAGATTCTGGTGAGCATGTGAAGAAAACACTAGACAAAGACCTCCACTCATGCATGCATAGACACAACAGACAGACACACACTCACAGAGAGAGAGAGAGAGAGAGAGGAGAGAGAGAGAGAGAGGGAGAGAGAGAGAGAGAGACAGAGAGAAAGAGAGAGAGAGAGAGAGAGAGGAGGGGAGAGAGAGGGAGAGAGGAGGAGAGAGAGAGAGAGAGAAAGAGAGGAGAGAGAGAGAGAGAGAGAGAGAGAGAGAGAGAGAGAGAGAGAGAGAGAGAGAGAGAGGAACTTGCCTACACATGGCATGGTCAGACCCACTAATTTTTGCCAATCTGGTAATGTGATGTGGCATCTAAGGGCTTCAAACTTGCTTTTCCCTAACTAATACCAAGGTTGAGCAGCTTGTAATTGGGTCTAAGTGGCCTTTGGATTTCCTCTTTTATAAAGTGCTTCTTTTTGCAAGTCTGCTACTCGTTTTTCTAACAGCTTTGCTGACTGAGTAATCCATGGAATCTGGAAACTGCTTGTCTTTTCCACTTTTTGTCCTGTATTTTTTACTAACTTTACAGAGTCTCCTTTCTTTGCTAAAGAACATTCTGTCATTTACAGAAAATTTGACGGGACAGTACAGATATCCCTTATATATCTTGCAGCCAGTCTTTCCTATTATTCGCATTAATATGGACCATTTGTCACAGTTAATGATCCAGTGTGGATACATTATCATTATCCAAAGTCCCTGCTTTATTCAGATTGCCCTTCCCTGCTGCATGATTCCATCCAGAACACCTAAGTACATTTAGTTATCATGTCTCCTTAGGCTCCTTTTGGCTGTGACAGTTACTCATTTGAGTAACTTATTTTTTGGTGTCTTGACATTTTCAAACAGGAGTGGACTGACATTTTAGAGCCCATCTCTTAGAGTGTGATCCATGTTTCCCTGTGGATTGGACTGGGTCTGTTAGTCACATTTGTATAACACTGACCAAATGCCTAATAGGAACAACCTATGGGAGTAAAACTTGATTTGGGATCCTGGCTTCTGAGCTATCTCAGGCCATTGTGGCAGGGAAACCACTGTGGCAGGAGCAGCACCATCCAAGACAGCTGACCAGGAGGCAGAGTCCATGGATCTGAAGCCAGCATGGATTATCACTTTTAAAGGCCCGCCTTTATGTGTGCAGTATTCACGTGTGCCACAGTACTAACATGTGCGTGGGTATCCACGTAGCCACAGGTATGTATGTGGTAGTATCCTTGGAGGCTAAAATAAGGCATCAGAAACCCTGGAGTCAGATGTGGCTATCAGGAACCAAACCTATCTTTGGTCCTTGGAAAGCTCTCTTAACTGCTAAGCCACCTCTCTAGCCCTAGCGCCCACTGCCAGCCCCAGTGTGAAAAAGCACCTTTGTCTCCTGTCTCCCCTAAGGGAGTGGGAGGCTGGAATCTATGCTCTCTCTAGCCTTAGCTGAGGGATCATGTTGCTATTGATGAGATGGAAGGTTTCTTGTAAGATACTACTTTGGTCTTCACTGCATACAGTGCCCGACCACATTTCCACTTCTAAATGTTTCCATGGAAAAGTTAACTGCACGTCACTGGTTCTTCACTAAGATTGAACCAGACGGCTGTGTTCATAAAGCAGAAATGCTGATGAGTCTATGTGACCTTGAGGACATTTGCCCTCCCTAGGTTTCAGTCTCCATCTAGGCCACAAAGAGGAGGCTTGCTAGAATAGTGTTTATTCTGTTGAATGCTAATGACTCTTTGATACCTCAGCTGAAAAGAGGCCTTTGATGTAAAAGACAAGTCAAAAAAAAAAAAAAAGAGTATTTCTCAGGACAGAGAATATGAATGAAGTTGACATATAAGAGTGTTATTTTATATCTAATCTGCTTATAGTGTTTTTTGCTATTTTTCAAATTAAAATAAATCAGAATGTCCTAGGGTTCTTTTAAGAACAGAAAAGGCTGTATGTTTCTTTTGGTTGAATTTATGGGAGCTCTATTCCACTTTACATGACTTATCCCTACATGAGATTCATTTAGACACATTCATGCAGGGCTACTGGCTCAAACCTGTTCTCCAACATGCAGCAAGATAGACCAGTATGCAATTTTAGTTGGTGTGCACAGAAGTTACTTTATGTTAAATTCTCTTTATCTACTTATTTTGTGGTGTGTATATGTGTGTGTGTGTGTGTGTGTGTGATAGATGATAACTTCCAGGGATTAGGTCTAGTCTCCCACCTTGTTGAGGCAGGGTCTCTCTTGTTTATGATGCTATGTCCTGTACCACAGGCTAACTGGCCTTGGGACTTCCAGATCGTTCTCTCATCTCTGCCTCCCATTTTAACACAGGAGTGCTGGGAAAACACCACCAAGTCCAGATTGGTTCAGGGATCTAACTTGGATTTTCAGTATCACACAGCTAGTTGATCCAACTCCTTGGCTTTTGAAAAATGATTTTTAGCCGGGCAGTGGTGGTGCATGCCTTTAATCCCAGCACTTGGGAGGCAGAGGCTGGCAGATTTCTGAGTTCAAGGCCAGCCTGGTCTACAGAGTGAGTTCCAGGATAGCCAGTACCACACAGAGAAACCCTGTCTCGGAAAAAAAAAAAAAAAAAAAAAAAGAAAGAAAGAAAGAAAAATGATTTTTAAATTGGTTTTTAAATGTTTGTAGTAGTCGTGGGACAGCTTATGCTTTTGAAATGCGCTGCCTTAGACATTTTGGTTCTAATACATTCATAATAGAAAGACAACCTCCCCTGTTCCCCAACCTTCACATTCCTTTAAAGACACATGTGTGCAAATTCTCTGTTGGACAAAAACACAAAATTGAGAGTTAAGAGCTTTCTGAGGCTGAGTAAGGAAGTCCAGATTGCATTATAAATTGAGAGTGGCTTGGGTAAACACAGCGATTTCTAGAAACTGCATTCTGAGTATTGGGGAGGGGGACTTTCAGTTCTTGGTTTGGCTAAGTTTCACCTGGACTCCTGGAGCTGCTGCAGCTCTTTTGTTCTCCCTCAGCCAATTTCAAGGATAAAACAGCCTGTAAACTGAGAGTCAGTGAGCCATTTCCACTCAACTGCATCTACCTTACACTTGTGCACTGAACAATGTCCAACCACCTCCAATGGCTCCTCCACTTGTACGGAATGTATTGTTCTTCTGCGTACAAGTCAAGATCTTTAAAAAAAAATCTTTTCCTAGTTGAGGTATGGCTCGGTGATTAGAGTACTTACCTAGATTGTGCATAACTCTGGGGTTCCATACCCAAACGAGAAAGGAAGGAAGGAAGGAATAAACTAAAATTTTAGCCTAAAATTTTAGCTCTGTCCTTCTACCCTATAAAATCTCTTTTGTCAAATTAAACAGTTGAAAGTTCACCAGAAAAGGCATTTTTTCCCTACCATATATGCTACACTTTTTCCTTACCTGGATCTTTTCACATCCTCCACTTACATATTAAAATTGTATTCATTTTTCAAGGTCATCAGCTGGGGAGTTGTTTTCTAACCACAGATTATGGGCAATGGTACTTCTTGCCTTACATCATAGGTAAGAGCCTATGAGCCAAGGGATGATTTTGGTCTAATTAGTGTGTCTAGCCGTCACATAGCCTCTCTGAACACCTTGCCCAGATTAGAAACCAAGGGAGGACCGAATGAAATAATACTTTATTGGATCACTCCTTGCATATGTAGTGTTTGGAGGCAGGGTTGTTAGATACTGTAAATCAAAAATCAGGATACCAAGTTATATTTGACTTTCAGACAATGGATACGTCGTATATATAAAAATAAATAAAATAATATTTCAGACACACTGAAAATTACTCTTTAGAGCTCAGATTCAAGCAGGAGTCCTATATTTTAAGTAGCACCTCTACTAGGCGGGCAGGGGTTCCCCCAGGTGCCAAGGCTTCTTCCCGCAGGTACTCAACGTCTGTGTACTCCGGAGAGCAAACCTGAGCTAGCCCAGCGCTTTCCACAGCTGTTAGTTGCAGAGGGCAGGAGGCGCAAGATCGGGAAAGACTGATGTTCGGGTTGAAAATCGTCACCGAAGGTTGAACAAAGGGTCCACACCCGGGAGTAAGCCTCACTGTGGACTTTCGAGAACCTGCAACCAGCGGGGCCACCTGCTCTAACCGCGTGCCCTACCCTTCATCTCGTGACCGGTCATTGTGGGCTGGCGGGACAGAACCGCCCTGCTCTTAAAAGCACTGACTCCTATTGGCAGAGCATTCCACTCATCACGCTAGTCCCCGCCCCAATTGCTGACGTCACCAGGCTACGTCTTTCTCGTATAGCGGCGTAGCTGGCGATTGGCCGAGACCTTGTCTTGGAGCAGCTAAGGGGGAGGGGCTTGGGGATCGGAACCTTCGGGAGCGCGTCATTGGGTCGGGTTGCGGTGCTCGCTCGAGTCCCGGCGTCCCTTTTCGTGTAGCTCATCTCCCTTCATCAGCCCTGGCACCATGGTTGTGTTCGTCGTTCTCCTGTCCTTTCTGGTGCCGGGTGAGTAGCTGGGAAGCATTGCGGGAGGCTAGGGGGCGCGGGGACCCTGGGCGGGTGCGGCTGCTGGCGGGGGCCGCAGTGGGGGCGGTCTGGGCTTGGCGGCCCTCTTCGGGATTCTGGACCTTGATCTGGCTCCACAAGGCGGAGCGGCCTTGTGGTATCTGGAGCCGGGCAGGGCCACTGGGGGACTCTGGAGCGAGCATCAGCCTTTCGGGGAAAGGCGCGTAGCCGGTTGGGACCCTGTCCTCCCATTTGCCGGATCACTCCTTCCCTATTCGGGGCCCTTTGGAGGATGGGTTTGCATTTCTCAATACATTGAACCACAACCCACTACCAAGAAGAGAAGGTTAGCTAACGATTTAGCTGCTGCCGATGCTGTCTTTTTTTTCCACCTTCATTTCTAATGATTGTTATTAACAACGGATGAAACCTTACCTCCCTTCTATATATACATATCAAGATGCGAAGTTGAGTCTTCGTTTTTTTTTTAATAATGAGTATTTTTTAAGATGATCGCAGACAATTTCTTGGTATTGATTTCAGTTCCCAATTTGAAGGATTTGGAGAGTAGGGCCGCATGTCAAATAAATGGTAGCTTTCTTAGTGGAACCTGGGTTCTCTAACATGGAATAAGAAGAGTGGAAATGAGCTAATATTTGGCCTGTGGCTTGAGTGTCTTGTAGTAATGCATTTCCTTTTACAGTAATCCTTAGAAGAAAATATCCTCATTTTGCAGAGTATAAATCAAGCCAGGCATGGCAAGGGTAATATGTATCAAAGCTGGATTTGAAGGCAGATCAGATGACTTCCAAGTAGGGAATGTCATTCCACTATATGTGTATGACACAGGGAATCCTGTGTGGCAACGTGGGAGTAGTGGGACAGAGACTGGGGTTGCAGACAATAGGATATAAGAAGTCAAGTGAAGCCAGGCATGGCAGGGCATACCTTTAATCCCAGCACTTGGGAAACAGAGGCAGGCAGATTTCTGAGTTTAAGGCCAGCCTGGTCTAGAGTGAGTTCCAGGACAGCCAGGGCTACACAGAGAAACCTTGTCTCGGAAAAAACAAAAAACCATTCAAGTGGAGAGCAACTTGAGGAGGATTGTGTGTTTTGTGTCAAAGAGATACCTCGTGCCTGTGCTGTGTGAGATGCTGGAGGTTCTGCTTTTAGAATGACAGTTGAAGTGAAAAGACCTAGTGATGGTTTTGAACACCAGCGTTCTTCTCTGCCCTGGAGGTGCCAAGCACTTTGTGTTAATAGTTGCATATATTTTCAGGCCTCCAAAGTGTTAGGGTCTTTTCATTGTTGGCTCTGGAAAGGCCATTCTAATTTAATCAAGATACTTTGGAGATTTTTCAAGGTACTTGGTAAGTGCTTGCCACAAAAGCATGAGTATGTGAGTTCGAACCCCAGCACCCATATAAATAACCGGGTATAGCAGTGTGTGCTTACAGTCTCAGGGCTGGGGAGATGGAGATGGGTGGATCCCTACAAATTCCTTGCTGGCCACTGTTAGTCTAATGGATGAGCTTCAGGTCCAATAAGAGACAGGGTGGACAGTTCCTGAAGAAAGACACTGGAGGTTGATCTCAGATTCCACATGCTGGCACATACATCCATGTGTATATACACACATGCACACACACACATTTTGGGAGAATTCTTTTGTTTTAATTTGGTTTAAAAGTTAAAAACAAAACCTTTCCATTGACACTATAGTTTAGCTGGACATCTGTTGAAATTTCATGTTTTAATATACTGCCTGACATCTTATGAAGTCTTAGCTGGCCCTAACCTCAGAGAGATCCACTTGCCTCCACCTTCTGAGAGCCATTGCGTTCAACTCTATGACATTTTGAGTCAGTGAGATTTTGGTTTTTGGTTTGGTTTTTATCTAAGGTAAAACAATTATTTCTCTACAGGGTCTGGACATGCTATCCTTGCTAAAATGGTTTTAGTTCATGTAACAGCCTGAGCTTCTGAGCTGCCAGCTCTTGTCAGGTGAGGGTACAGTGTTATTTTCCACAGTGACTAAGTGTGATTTGGTGGAAAACATGTTTAAGAGCTCAGATTTCACTGTTTACTTTGAAACAGTGTTAGGGAACTAGAAAGAACTAGGGAACCTGGCCTCTGAATACCATGTTCTGAAGCATATTTGAAAAAGTTCAGATTTTTAGCCTGGAGTAAAAGGACCAAGAGCTAACACATGGTATCTGTAGAGATGCGTGTATAGGAGGGAGTTGATTTTTGTCTCTGATGTCCTAGAGGACAGAAGTAGCCCCTATCCCTTTTTTAAAGTTGATTGGTTCCATTCCATCATTCAGAGAAACTCACTGCACAAGACAGTGGAGTCTCTGAGGAAGGGACACTAGCTCCCTCTCAAACACAGACTGGAGAGGCTCAAGGAATGTTCCCCAGGGGAGGTGCCTCCCAAGAAGATTATATGAAAGGCTGAGGTGGGGGAAAGAATTCAAGTGGAACAGTATGTGCATGTGAACACAGGGTGATGAGACCTGAAGACCAGGGGGCTTGTTGAAATCTCAGAAGTCAGGTTGGTGAGATGGCCAGGGGACATTTTGGTCCTCCCCCCAACCTCCCCGACCCCGAGAAAGACTCTAGGTAGTGAGCACAGGCATTTAAGCCAAGGTGTGAATAAAACAGATTTTTATTTGGAAATATGAAGAGAAAACTGGAGCTGATGGTGGTATGACAGGGTCATAGGCAGCCGGCTGCAGCAAACCTGGTGAGGGATGGGCATGGTAATGGGGTCCGAGGTGGTCAGGAAATAATAAGGAGAATGAGCGGCTGAAAGCAGCGAGTGATTGGCTGTGGCGTGGCAGAAGGGCTTAAAGAGGAAGTATTCAAGCAGCTAAAAGGAAGAGAGACTGCAGAAGTCTCTGGAAAGCTAGTGAGTCCAGATTCAAACCAACTGTAAAGTTTGAGGAGGCAGTGACACTTACAAAGAAATGTCAGTGTTGAGTGTGTAGGCGTAAGACTTGGGGGAGAGCTAGACCAGGAATAAAAACCTGGGAGCGGGCAGTGTGTTGGGTGTTTACCCCCTTAGGGGTAGGTGGGCTCAGTTGGGGAGCATGATGTAGACTTGAGTCCTCTGATCTTTCAAATGGAATATGGTTCATGATTCAGTTGAGTGCCGGGAATGTGTATTAGAATTTCCGTGTATGTGGGTTTTTAAGAATCTTTTTAAATAAGAGTCGTCAGATGTTTTAAACTAGGATTTATATCATGATTACATTGGGAAGAACACTGTAGAGGTTAAAATGTTTTGTATGTGCTTTATAATGCAGTACAGATTTGTAATCAGTGGTTGGACATAACATGTATATCATATGTATTATAAAGACAGGTAGAGAGAACTGATATCCGAAGCCCAGCACCATAGCTTTAAAGGGTGGAACAGGAGAGCACAGCAGCAGTCAGAGGAATTGGAGAGAAAACCAGGAGCCTTGTCTTCATGAAGGCCAAGGTGGGATTCAAAGAGGGACTCAGTGTCACATGTGTGGGGAAGTGAGGCAATTAAGGGTGGAGAATTGTGTCTCAGGGTTTGGTGTGCTGTTTCAGGGTGTAGGCAGAGACTGGGGGCCGAAGCAGGCAGCATGAGATGAAGTAGAAAAGCAAAGACTGGACTGTACAGTTCCAGGGTTCTTCCTTAAGGGAAGCATTTAGAGACTGCTTTTGTTTTGCAAGGCACTTGTAGGGGTTTTTAGTGGTTCTATGTTTAGGCAGCACATAGGACTTGGTTTTCTGCTGATAAGAGGGGAAATTGGTAGTTCCGAGTGTGACTTCATTCGATCATCAACCCAGCAAACATCTGCCGGGCAGTTGTGTGTCAAGTGCTGTCTCAGCTCTGGGAGTGTATGAACAAGACAGTGAAATCCCTGCCCACCTCCATATAGTAGCTTATCTCTTGCTGTGTCATCTATCTCAAAACTGGATGAATAAATGGTAAGTGAATAATTCCTTAGACGGATGAATGAAAGTCTGTAAGAAAGTCAAACAGAAGATTGTGTTAGACTAGGTAGTCTCGTGACTATAGGGTAAAGAGCTGTGGCTAGCGAGGAGAGCAAGTGGGTGGCCTAGAGTCTGTAGGCTTTCTCTGTGAAGCTGGGGACAGGTTATCTGGAGACTGGAGATTAGGAAGCCTATTTCAGTTCAGGACAAGGAAACGATTTTCAAAGAACTAGAAGCTGGGGCAAACTGTTTGTAAAGTGAGGAGGTACTACCACATCACTGCTAGCATTTGAGTAAGGACAGCTGGCTTTCTGCCAGGCATCCGTAAGGCATAATGCCTGTAACCTGCAGAAGTTTGGACAACGTCACCCTTCTTGTGACCCTAACAAAGGCTTTCTGAGCAGTGGGCTGCTAAAGGAGTGTTGAGCAGCTGTGGTGAGACAGTTACAGCATGCCATCTCATGGGGTTGAAGATGTGGGGCCGCATGTCAGAACAAGGCTATCTCCGTGTCCAGAGAGGTTCCTGAAATGTGTCTGTTCTTGGAAAGTAGAGGCTCCTAGCCTGTTTTCCCCAGCCTTCACGAAGTAAGGCTGTCAAAATGCCTGAGGTGTCACATTTTGAATTTTGCCCTGGAGGCTCTGTGCAGTTTTACTGGGTAATAAACCAAGATTTTTGTTGCCTACAGATGACCATTCCATTCTGGTAATTTTTTTTAAAATTTGCCTTCAGCTAAAAGTTTAGAAGTTGTTGCTCTGGCCCTGGGCTGAATTGAAACTCCTAACTGGTCTCACTGTATTTGTACCGGCCTGGGGCCTTTATTTACTGTCAATACTGCCAAAGTAAAACACTAGCTGTTGTTGCTTTCTGTGCCACTCCCATAGCGTCTTTCTTAAGGTCAAGGGAATAACACTGATAGCTTACCAAATTCCCATAGAAGGCCTGGTCAAGATTGGCTTTAGACATGGAACTAATTTTTTTCACAGGAACCCAAAAGTTTCTAGTAGCTACTTGTCATTCTGGGGGTGTGGCTCAGGGGTGAGGAGCTTGTCGTAGCTTGCTTCAGGCCTTGGAGATCATCTCCAGCACCATGAAGTTGGAACAGACTGAGCACTTGAAAGTGGGTGAACAGGTCCACTACTCTGTCCTTAGGGGAGGTCTTTAAATCAGTCCCTATGCTTCTCGCCCTTCACTTTTTAGCTGTAGACACTGTATGCTTTGATTACTTAGTGATTAAAGGGTACATTTTCTCCCCATCCTGGTGTGTCAACTGAAAACACTATTCATGGACTTTGATTTCTGATGACTGAAGTGTTTTATATCCCACCTCGTAACACCTGTGCACACATGAACACACATATCCTTGACAGTCCTCATTTTGCTAAGTCGCCTATGTGGTGGCATAAGGAAACACCCTGTATCCAAAGATGTATACTAACCTGTAAGGATGCACTGGCCCACCAGCCTAGTAGTAAAATAGGAACATCATAAATTTGCATATTATAGAGAAGAGGTCTGGTGGCAGAATAATGCAAAGATTTCAGGATTTCATCCTTTTTAAGTACCAGAAAAAAAAAAGAAAAAAAAAACCTTTTTGCTTTTTAAAATCCAGAGAACAGCCACTGATGTCTAATCCTTGCTAAACTGCCACATACCCCTATTAAGGGCCCTGTGTAGGCGGGTATGACAGCATTAGGGACTGCTTTCAGTCCTCCAAGGCTCAGGGAACATTATGGGAAAGGCAGAAAACACATAAGAGCCTGGAGCTGGAGAGATGGCTCAGCAGTTAAGAGCACTCACTGCTCTTCCAGAGGTCCTGTGTTCAGTTCCCAGTAACTACGTGGTGACTGACAACCATCTGAAACTCCAGTTCTAGGGTATCCACTACCCTCTATTGGCCTTTAGGGGGACCAGGCATGCCCATGGTGCATAGACGTACATGCAGACAAATGTGCTTACATGTAAAATAAATACATAAAATAATGTAAGGAGCCGGGCGGTGGTGGCCAGCTGTAATTAGATGCACAAGATTGGGGTCATCAACACCCTGCCACATACTGTGAAGGGCGCATGAAGCCTCACCCTTCCCTGAGGTAGTTAGCAGTAGCTGGGGGAGGGAGTCTTATGAGGCTCCACCCATCCCTGAAGAGCTATAGGCAGGGAATGGTTGCAGGGGATGAGGGGGGATTTTGGTGTAGCCACTGGTAAGGAATCCATACACCTGTAAATAATCCTTTACCCATGCTCTTGTGTCCAGGCCTTATTAAACCCTGGTCCACTACCCCCTAAAAATGACATGAAAATAGAGGGTTAGTTAGGAAGAGGAAGGAAGGGGGTGTCAATAGGAATGGAGGTGGCAAGAGAGGATAATGGGTGAATATGAGCAAAATTCACTACAGCTCTATAAAAATACCATAATGAAACTCATTATGCATAGTTAATATTTGCTAATTTCAGTTTTTAAAAATAATATTCTCTGGCATAGTTACATATGTGCCCTGTTACAACACAATATATGTACTTTTCAGCTGATGCTTTAGGGGGAAATTGTTGATGGGTCTTGGAGCATAGCTCTGATCTGGGACTAGGCTGTTTGAAATCTTCAGTAGCACATGTGCCTATACTTGAAGACTTGCATGTCGTGCCTAGAATCTCACCCTAGATTTCTCCATATTTATGATTCAGTATTTTGTCCAAATATAATTCAGCATGTTTAGCCAGTGAAGAATGGGGAAATGTATTATGTTTAATAAACTTCAAGGTGGATGCAAAAGATATATAATGATGATCATTCATTTAACAATCTGTTTTCTCCTTAGGTACTTTAGGGAATGAATTTAGCATATTAAGATCGCCAGGATCTGTTGTTTTCCGAAATGGAAATTGGCCTATACCAGGAGATCGAATCCCAGATGTAGCCGCACTGTCCATGGGCTTCTCCGTGAAGGAAGTATGTGTACTTAAAAAGAAGTAGTTGTAGCAGGGCGGTGGTGGCGCACGCCTTTAATCCCAGCACTTGGGAGGCAGAGGCAGGCAGATTTCTGAGTTCGAGGCCAGCCTGGTCTACAGAGTGAGTTCTAGGACAGCCAGGACTACACAGAGAAACCCTGTCTCGAAAAAAAAACCAAAAAAACAAAACAAAACAAAAAAACAAAAACCAAAAAAACCAAACAAACAAAAAAGAAGAAGTAGTTGTAACTGCTTTTAAAACATTTTTTTTTTTTATTGATTTCTTCCTATAGTCAAAAAGAACAACAGACAAACACAGGTATATTTGCTACAGATTAGAAAACATTAAAGGCTCATCAGTATTTGGGGTGATCTTAAGTAAATGGTTCTAAAACCAAGTCTTCATACATCATTATCAGTAAACCTGTGTTCATCATTGTGACAACCTTTATGCGTGGAGATGCATCTTTCTAGTAATTTAAGTATATTTTTATTTTGAATTGACATGTAATTTACATATTACTTTACATATTACAGGTGTGCTACTATTAATAGGTTGTGTCTTTTTATTTTTTGCAGTGCAGTTAATTTGCTACAAATGCTAAAATGCCTACACGTCTCATCTGAAGTTAGATAATGCAGCCAGTGGCTGTGTTTTTCTAAAATGAGGCTGTGACCTGTGGTAGTCCTGGCTACCAATAGAACTGTAGTAGAGGGGCCTGGACCCATTTGATCCAAGAGGCCTGAAACTCAGAACTTAGGAGGGGATGCCACTTTGTCTTACTTTTACAGCCTCTTGCCACTTTATAAGTTGGCTGCTGATATCATCAGTCACTCTGGCTCCAAGCCCTCTCAAAACTGACAGCTCTGCTTGGGCACTACTTGGCAGTTGGGCTAAGGATATAGCCCGCAAGCTCTGCTTTCTTTGGACAGTCTGAGCGAGCAGGCTCAGTTGTTTACACTGAAGGATGAGATTTGTACCTAGTTCTCTGCAAGCATAAATTTGACTATAAATGACTATTCCAGTAGGCTTCAGAAATAATTATCAGTAAGGCAGCATGAGTCAACTGTTAAAGGCATTTTATGTATAAAGTGCTTAGTAGAGAAAGAACATTTTGACAGTTCTTGCTGTCTCTGCAATGTAAAAGCAATGCTGTGCATAAAGGAAGAATGATTCAGGGAAAGAAAGTAAGAGTTCACAGGCTGGAAAAATGCAAAGACGTGGGGCTTGTTTACTTGCTTGCTTTTTACACAAAAGTTGTGAGTGAACTACAGTTTTAAGAACATAAAGAAGGCAGGCTGTGACCCTCCTTAGGAGATTGTAGCTGTTGCTTCAATAAGATGCCTGTGTCGCCTTTGAGCAGTTCTAGTCAGTGTCATCCCCAGACCCCTTCACTCTGGTTATTAGGTGTTACTGGGGAGATAGTTTCCATATTTGAGAATTAAGAACTGTTTTGTGCATTTCAATCTTTAGGACCTGTCTTGGCCAGGGCTTGCCGTGGGTAACCTATTCCACCGGCCACGGGCTACCGTTATGGTGATGGTGAAGGGGGTGGACAAACTGGCTCTCCCCACAGGCAGCGTCATCTCCTACCCTTTGGAGAATGTGAGTATTTCTTATGTAAACTTGGTGTACTGGAGACTTTCTGTCAATTGACATGAATGCAAATGATTTCTATGTAATAGTATAAACAGCTCCCAAGGTTAGTCTTATTCTCTTAAATATTACCTCAGTATTCCCTATGCAATCTTATTCCAGTATCTCCATTGAATTTGCATGTGTTTGTGTGTGCATATGTAATTTTAATCTCTGCATCTTTCTTTGAACTGTCTTTATTATCTTGCTTGTTTTCTCATTTAAAAAGTGAATCATAGTCTAAATATACCTCTTTTTTTTAGTACAACCTCTCTAAAGCACAATTACCTTTGAAATTCTTTTGAAAGTAGTTCCTTTTGACAAAAAAATGACATGGTGGTTGTAAGCTTACTAGAATGTGGTCATGCTCTATGGAGGAGAGTTCTAAGTACGTGTTCCTTTTCTGCTGCTGTGATAGTCTACTATGACCAAGGCAACTTCTAGAAGTCAGGCTTACGGTTCCAGAGGGATAATAGTCATGATGCTGGGGTGGAGGGATAGACTGAGCAGGAAGCTGAGGACTTATGTCTTTAAAGCAAAAGCAGAGGGAGCACGCTCAGAAGGACACAAACCTATGCTCTGCAAGGCCACTCCAGTAGCACACTATTTCCAACAGGGTGCCAAAGAGGAGGGTACCATGAGCAGGAGTTGACACTGAAATTTTCTTTTCTGCAGAAGGCTAGGGACAATAAAATGCTTCCATTGATTCTTGGGAAAAGGACTAGTAAAACTCCAGCTACCTCA
Organism: Mastomys natalensis; assembly: GCA_021653895.1. NCBI lineage: Eukaryota > Metazoa > Chordata > Mammalia > Rodentia > Muridae > Mastomys > Mastomys natalensis. The sequence goes on from JAJTUV010002512.1 coordinate 26,522, forward strand.
GAAGGTCTGGCTTGCCATTATGGGCTGTGAGGCTCCAAGAATCACCTGAAAAACATCAGAATCACAGTTATAGAGAGGTTCCTTCCAAATTCAAAAATCTACACTTTGGGGGCATTTCCACAACCAGGGCTCCTTTGATTAAAAATTGAGCATGGAAGCACACACCTGTAATCTTAGAACTTGGGAGACGGAGGCAGGCAGATTTCTGAATTTGAGGCCAGCCTGGTCTATAGAGTGAGTTCTAAGAAAGCTGTGTCAAAAAAAAAGAAAAGAAAAATGAAGGTGAGTTGAATTTGCAACTTGAATCAAAAAACAGATGCAATGAGCTGTTCGTTCCCTGGACCTACAGGTCAATCCCAAAGAAACTTGTAAATGCATTAAGATTGAAGATGTAGTGGAATGTGTAGTCTAGTATAAGCAAGGTCCTAGGTCCCATCCCAAGCACTGCAAAAAATGGCAACAACAAAACACATGCATCAAAACTGGAACTTAAAGGAAAAAAATTACAAGACAATTTTGATGGGTGGCATTTTTGTTTATATTTTAATTTTAATGTAGATTGTGATTCCTTAACTCATTTGTTATTTACAAATATGTTTTTATTGCCAAATGTATGAACTCTTTTTCAAATTCAATTTCAATAATTACTGTTTTAATTTCTAATTGCATTATGTTGTAAGACTGATCTGTGTTGACACTCATTTGGGAAAATTCGTTTTCAGACTCTGCTGTGATCCTATTTACAAGTACATGTGGCATGCTTACAGAAACACACTATGTGGGCTGGAAATCTATTCATAACTCAGTGGTGGAGTGCTTACCTAGCTTGTGCGAAGCCCTAGGTCCCAGCTACGCGCACACACACACACCACACACCACATACAGAGAGACAGAGACAGACACACACAGACACACAAACACGGCTTTGATCTAGACCACAAGGCAAATCTGAACACAGTAAAGAACGAGTGTCTGTAATCCTAGCACTTGGGAAGCTAAGGCCTGAGGAGTACTGCAAATTTGAGGCTGGCCCAGGCTATGTAATGAGTTTGAAACAGTGTGGGTAGCATAAGACCCTGTCTCAAAGACATCTAAAACCCATGCATTTGGGTCATATCCTTTCCCTGTCCACTTCCCACCCAGTCCTGACAACACATCTTCCTACTCCCGACTTCTATGAAATCAGCTTCCTTAGGCCCTACACACCAGTGAGATCGTGTTATTTGTTCAGCACCAGGATTATTTTAGTTAGCATAATATTCTCACCCATGTTGTCAAAAAGATTAAGTCTCCACACCCCTATCCCCATCCTGCCCTATGACCCTTTGAAGGCTAAATGGTATTTCTATTATGTATATATGCTACATTTTCTTCTTCTTTTTTTCCCCTTGGTACTGGGATAGAATCTATAATGGCTTGTACACCAGGCAAGTACTGTACCCCAGCCCTAGGACATTTTCTTTATCCATTTTTTAAAAAAGACACTTTGTTTGCTTTCATATCTTTGCTGTTGTGACTAGTGCGGCAATGAACATGGGGCGTAGTCGATTTCTTCAGCATACTGATTTCTCCTACTAGATGCACCCAACGGGCTAGAGATATAGTTTGGGGCTTAAGAGCATTTGCTGCTCCTGCAGACAACTGGGTTCAGTTCTCCCAGCTTTCATATCAAGCCACTCACAACACCTCTAACTCCAGTTCCAGATGATCCTGTACCCTCTTTTCACTTTGTGGGCACACTCGTTACATGTACATACACTCAGGCCCACACACAGCTGCATAAAATTAAAAAAAAAAATAAACCTTTAGCTATATCCCTAGAAGTAGCACTACCGGAGCATGCTTTCGTGGTGTAATGCACAGAATGATGGTAGTTTTAATAAACAAACTACTGCCTTGATTTCATTCCTATTGCTGTGATAAACACCATGACCAAAAGCAACATGGAGAGGAGCAGGTTTGTGTCAGCTTGTAGCTCACAACCCATCATGAAGTGAGATCAGGGCAGGAAGTCAGGGAAGGAACGTCAAGGCAGAGACCATGGAGGAACACTGCTTACTGGCTGCCTCTCCATGACTGCTCAGCTTGTTTTTTTATACAACCCAAGCTCACCTGCACAGAGGTGCTACTGCAGTGGGCTGGGCCTGGGTCCTCTCACGTGAATCATTAATCAAGAAAATCCCCCACAGACATGCCTATATCTGATGGTGGCATTTTTTTTTTCTCAATTGAAGTTCCCTCTTCCCAGATGACACTAGTTTGTATCAAATTGGCAGAATACTAACCAGCATAAATATATTGTACATTTTAAAATTGTCTGTTAGATTTTAAATATTTTCACCACACAAAACAGAAATCTCATCATTTCTCTTATAAACCAGAAGAGCAAGAACAGAAGTATAAAGAATTGATGTCTATCAAAGCTAGGCAGCAGAAATGAATCACACAGTCCTAAGAATTGAATGGCACTGGTTTAATGCCAAACTCCTCAAAATTCTCACAAACTGTTGGAGATGGGTGGATGGGGCAGAGAACAGGCTATGGTCAGTGATACAGGAAAGCTAATTTCCATTTTCGGTAAATGGATGTGCCTAAGCATAGTAAAAATTCACGATGTAATCGTGAAAATGTTTTATTTAGAGAGATGGTGATAAAAAGGAGATTCACCAGAACAATTCTGTAATTTATTATGTGATACTAGAAAATCACCATGCTTCATTAATGCGTATCTATTTACATTTATGCACAATATATAAAATCCAGAGCACCATTTAAAGTTTATTAGCATAGAACCCAAATTTGATTTTTGAGACAGAGTCTCATGTAACCAGGTTTGGCCTTGAACTCTGTGTTTACCGAGGCATGCACCACCAGTAATGTGGTGCTAGGAAATGAACCCAGGGCTTCTACCAACTGAGCCCCGTCCAAACTAAACATTTGAAGTAAAATAGCCTCACTTTGCATGAGAAAAGCTATGGCAAGGGCTCACTTTATTCATTGACCTTGATTGGCTACTTCTGATTATCTTGGAAGAAAATGGGCAAGAGATAGAAGGCCCAGGGAACAATACCACACAATCTAAAGGCAGAAATAAACCTTTGAATTCTACTTGGCAAGGCTTCCTTTTGTCGGCTAACTGTCGTAGTTTCAAGTGATCCTGATGAAGAAATTCTTGGACAACCATGCAAAGCTCTCTAAAACAGTGTGGGAAAAGTTACTATGTTCCAAGCTCCCAGGCTTTTTTTACCCTTTGCACTTAGGAGTCTATATAATTACTATGTAGACTATATAATTATTTCTTTTCCTCCCAAATCTGGCATTTAACTCATTCATTAGCTCTCCAGGTTGATTACTAGGCTTGTACCCTTCAGCCTCCACTTTCCTCACCCAGGTGCTGCTCCACTGGGTGAATGAGGCAGCAGGTTAGAGTCATAGATGTTTCCACCCAAACCTAAGGAGGTGGCCACAGAAGGCAGGCACTTGCAGAAGCTGGTGACAACATGCTTTCGTGAGCTTGGTTGCTCCTCCCCCTCTCATCTTGTGACCTCATTTGGAAGTTTGGGAAGAATTAATATGCCTCTTGACCAAGAGAAAAACATCGTGTCTGTTCTAGTCATAAAATCCTGAAATTGAGCTGCTTCATTTGGACACTGGTATTTTGTCAGGAAAGTTTCTCTACATACCTTCATTTCTGCCTGTACCACATTGGCATTCATTTGCTGTTTGTAGACAGTAGTAGCCTTTACATAGTAATGGAAGTAGTAGATGAAAAGTCACCAAGAAATCTCCAGTAAAACAAAAACACACTGGGTACAGTGTAATTCAGACACTTGTAAAGTGGAGGTAGGGGCCTCACAAGTAATGAAGCTACATAATAAGTTTGATGCCAGTTTGAGCTACTGCTTATTCGAAAAAAAATACTACTGCTTTAAAAAATCTTTTGTAGCCAGATGATGGTAGTGTACACCTTTAATCCCAGCTGTCTTGAAAACATAAATAAATAAATAAAAAATAAATAAATACACCTTTGTGTTTGAGCGTATTGTCTGCATGTATGTCTGCACATATGTGCATGTTTGGTGCCTGTGGAGGCCAAAGGAGGGCATCAAATCCTCTGGAATTTGAGTTATAGATGGTTTTAAGCCATTATGTGGGTTCTGGAAACCAACCCTAAGTCCTCTGTTTGAAAGAGCAGACAGTGCTTTCTTTCTAGCCTCTTGTTATTTTAATACTGTAATATCAGAACTTCTATAATTTTTGAGAGTAAAATTTTTTGTAATCTTTTTTTTTTTAATAGTGTAGAACAAAACAAAGCCAGCATAGCATAGAAGTTGCAATTTTGGTCACCCCTGAGGGTAGAGGTGGATGGCTTAGGGAACATGCTGGTGTTCTTGTCTTAATCTAGTTGGGTTAGGAGAGTGTACTCATTTGTAATATAGTTAAATCTCCTTACTGCAGGGTTTGTGTACTGTATTGTATGTGTGCTGCACTTTAGTAAATTCAAGGGGCTAGAGAAATGGCTTGGTAATTAAAAGCATTGACTGCTTTTGCAAAGGAAGCTTTGATTTCTAGCACCCACATGGCAGCCAGCTCACAATCATTCTGTAATCTAGACCCAACAGCCTCTTGTGGCCTCCAGAACCAGCACACAAATGGTACACAGACACACAGAGATGCGGTATACATCTAAGGGACTTACCTCTATCTGAAGATGACCACTAAATATTGTTAGAACATTATATGAGACCTGTTTCTCTTTTGGTGAAATTTAGTATCTCAGATTTCCTTAAACTGTCTCTTTTAATGCAAGCAGATAAAATTACAGTGACATACAAGTTCAATTGATGTTACAACCCAGATATATTGCTCTGTGAAGTACCCAAAGCTGAGCATATTGGTACATGCCTCTAATCCTAGCATTTGCAGGTAGAGGCCGGAGGAGCAGAAGTTCAAGAGCATTCTCAGCTACACATACACTGAGTTTAAGACCAATTTGGGCTATAGGAGGCCCTGTCTCAACAAAGCAAAAAAAAAAAAAAAAACCTCACTCCAAAAATATACCAGTAAACACCAAAACTAATTTGTGTTTAATAATATCCTGTCTTTTTATGTTTGCAAATTATTTCTCATTTAGATACTGGGAGATAGACTTAGCCCATTAAGGGGCTCTTTAATCTCCTGTGCCTTCAAAGGGACTCTTGTGTTTGGAGAAGATGTGAGTCTTCTAAGTTTCCATCAAAAGTGCTGGTGTGATTTTTGGTTTGTATGGAGGTTTTCTTTTCTTTGAAAGAGAGAGAAAAGAAACATAAAGTTGAGTAGGATGTTAGGATGTTATATGAAAAATACCACAAAAAATCCTGGTAAATGTTTATGTGGAACCATAAAGAAGGTTGAAAAATCATGTCATTTGTAGGGGTAAAAATGGATAGAACAAGAAGCAGTAATGTTAGGTGGGAAAAAAAAAAACCTGGAATCTGAAAGTCAATATTACATGTTTTTTCTCATGTAGAAACCAAAATTCAAAATGAAAAGAGACAATCAAAAAATAATAGAGGGCATAGGAAAGAGCCTGGGAAAGGAGAAGCGATGGGAGAGTGAAGGATAGTAGAAGATGCCCTCATATTCAAAGCACATATGGAAGCCCGGCCATCATAGTGAACCCTTTAGTATGCACAGTTAATACATAGCAAGAATAATGTAAAACGTATTGAGCCTTCCTGAGGCTTCTTGCTTATACTAGCTGGATAATTCGTCTTTCCACTTTGTTTCAGAAAATAATTGCAGTTTTGCTCTTGCATTTCAGGCGGTTCCTTTTAGTCTTGACAGTGTTGCAAATTCCATTCACTCCTTATTTTCGGAGGAAAACTCCTGTAGTTTTGCAGTTGGCTCCCAGTGAGGAGGTAAGTAACAAGGTTCTTATTTAAGATCCTTATAAAGAAGAATTATTTAATGACAGTTTTAAAGTGATTATGTGAAAAATGCTATGTACTGTGTCTGTATGTTGGAATGAATCCATAAAAGGCAGCTAACCTAGCATTCTGGGTTCTTCTTATAGAGAGTGTATATGGTGGGGAAAGCAAACTCAGTATTTGAAGACCTTTCAGTCACATTGCGGCAGCTCCGTAATCGCCTGTTTCAAGAAAACTCCGTTCTCAACTCACTTCCCCTCAATTCTCTGAGTAGGAATAATGAAGTAAGTGGTTCAGTTGTTGAGTGAATCAATAAACATCATTATTAAATTCCCATTCTATATGCTACCTGGAACCTTAGCAAGACTGAAAATGGTAGCGAATGAAGACTTGAGCTCCTTTTCAGCTGGAGGACGTTCTTCCGTTGGTGCAGTGTTTGTGAATGAACACACTTCTCTGAATTGCCATTTAGTCAATACTCTTCACTCTCCCACCAGTGTTGCCAGTTGATCCAGACAGGCCACAAACCAGTCTTCTTGGAGGTTGGTTAAGCTGTGAAGACCTGGTGACTCGATGTCATTATTCATAGCTGTTGCTAATATGGACCCATAGTTTTTGCATGTACTCAGGATGCTGCAGTAGAGAGGACACTCCTGCTTTGTTTGGTGATTTTCTTTGGAGATACACTTACTATTTAGCACCGGCTGGCCTGGAACTTACTGTGTAGATGATGCTGACCTCAGACTCCAGAGATGTGCCTGCCTCTCTTTCTTGGGTTCTGGGGTTAAAGACATGCACCACCATGCCTGCCAGCCACCCTGCTTTTGGCTCTTGTCCTTTATAGCCATTGTGGGTAGCTAGGAACCACCATTCTTAATTCTCTGCTTTGGAAAGTGTTCAAGGCAAGAAAGTAAAGTGGGCCACTGGTAGGATCTTAAGATAGCATATCAGGATCCCTTGGTCCCCCTAGGAGAAGGCATAGTGGAGTCAGTGATCGGGCATGACTTCCTTAGAAGTAGAGCTATCAAGTGGTAGTCACTGGACTAGAGAGTGACCATCACCTTTTCGGGAGGAAATGTTTTCTGTCCATCCTTTTTTGGTACCGGGCCTTGAGCCCAGGGCCTTGCACACACTGAGCATTTCTCTACCACTGAGCTGCCCCATTTCCATTGCAGTGAGCCTACAAAGGGAGGAGGATAATATCCATTTACTTGATTAGGATCCGTACTATGTTGTACTTTACTTGATAAATGGAAGTACAGATCTCTGATGTGTATTTAAAGCAATGTCCACTCTTTGTTCTCTCAAGGTTGACCTGCTCTTTCTTTCTGAACTGCAAGTGCTACATGATATTTCAAGTTTGGTAAGTAGGCTGCCCGGACTTTCAAGTCCTGTTGTCTGTTTTGGTTCTTAGAAAATCTTTAAAAGAAAATGAGGGCAGTTGAAAAGCTTAAGTGTGCCCCGGATTTATGATCCCGTGAACACTGAGAAACTATTGGTGGCCGAGGAGTGCTGACCTCTGTCTAGTGTTAGTAGCTGCTTCTTCTGCATTTCTTCCCTTGGGAGAGGCTATAAATCCTCAAAGAAGGTGGGCCTGGGAATAAAACTACCCGGACTGTAGTTAGAATTTGGCTATCCATTCCTTATCAGACAGTAGGACTTAATTCCAGCATCCATAGCTGTGAGTAAAAAGAAGATTGGTATGGACGATTAATAGCGTTAACCAAGTTGAAAAGGGAAAAAAATGTACCTGCAAGTTATCTTTTAGTAAGTGGTTTTTAAAGTCATCCTCATGACTGAAGTAGATCTTCTTACTTGTCTGCTAGCTTCTGAAGTTCTTTGCCAAACCTTTTTGTCAGGGCTTGGTTCAAGGAGTTTGAAAGCTTCATGCTGGGGGCCGGGCAGTGGTCTGGGAGGAACACACTGACGGTTTGTGAATTCCTCACACCACATCGATCCAATCAGTTACTGTTTCATGCCTTATCTCACATCTAAGTTTTTAAAGCTAAGCAATGAGATTTGTATTGAATTTATCAGAAATCATTTAAGGAAGTTCTCTTTGCTGCCATTCTAAACTATTTGAGGGCTGCGGTTTCACTAATGTGGGTTCCATGGCTGGCTAACGTATTCAGGTGTCACTTGGTTGCAGTTGACATCTCATTTGTTCATTTGTTCTATTTGTGTGTTCGAAGTTGTCTCGTCATAAGCATCTAGCCAAGGATCATTCTCCTGACTTGTATTCACTGGAGCTGGCAGGTTTGGATGAACTGGGAAGCGTTATGGGGAAGACTCTGAACAATTCAGGGATGCTTCTAGGATTCTTGTTGATGCTCTCCAAAAGGTAATAGCAATGCTGCTGGTAAGAGGGTGGCATGTGACCATTTTAGTTTCTTGGTGGAGAAATCTTTTGAGGAATGCTATTGGTTGAAGCCTTTTCCTTTTTCCTCTGTGCAAGGGTGGAACTCTGTACCTCTCACACGTTAGTCAAGCAGTCACTCCACCCCTGAGCCAACTCAGTCCAACTGAAAGATTGCTTGATTCTTTGAAGGTTCTCTAATTCTTGTGTCTAAGGAGAGTGTAGGGGTGGGGTAGGGGATTTAGCTCAGCGTCAGAGTGCTTACCTAGCATGTGTGAGTCCCTAAGTTCAATTCCCAGTAACACCACCATAACAAGTAAAAAATGGTGTAGGGTCAGAGGTGGATTTGGGGAGGTATAGCAGCATATGTCTCTAATCCCAGTACTTAGAGGTGAAGGCAGGAGGATCACAAGTTTGAGATCTATCTGGGGTACATGGTAAGACACCATCTCAAAAGACCAACATGAGCCAATCCTCAATTTTAAAAGTGTGTTTGGAATCTTTTTAAGTCTGCCTCAGTCGTGTTACATATATTTATACTTATGCCGAACTGTCTCCACTGTCCGTCTGTAGAGTATTTTCATCACCCCATCTGAAACTTTCAGTAAGCATACTAGCACAGTAGCCTTCACGCAGTTGATATGTAATAAATGGGAGTTTATTGATAAACCTCTGTGAGGTCCATGAGTAACAGAGAGCACTTGGGCAGTTCGTCATTTCTCCTTTTTTGCTTTCCACTCCAGCTTTATATGCCATCAAGTTCAGTCCCTAATTTTATTTAAATATGTGAATGTATATTAAGGCTTTAACTCTTTACTGAATATTTTAACATAAGCAAACCTGGAAGGCTTTTTCCTATCTGAGACACTGTATATTAAAGCTTAAACACATTTGTATTAATATGTATTAATATTGCATAAATATGCAATTATTTGTAAAGCTACAAATAATTTAACAAATGTGTATTTGTCCAGACACAAAAATGATCAGTATGTAAGGCAGTGTATGTGTTAATTTTGCTAATTTATCCATTCCACAATGTATATATATTTTTGAAATAATACCATGTATATTACATTTATATCTATAATCCATGTCTTTAGTCCCTAATCAATATAGCATTTCAATAATGTTAAGTGATGTATATATTCTAGAGATGATTTAGGATATACAGGGTGCTGTGTATAGGTTCTATGCACATGTAAGAGTATATAGTTCAGAATCTGTAGAAAGTTCTAGAACCAGTTTCTCGTGAATACCAAGGAACAGTTTTAAAAATTTTTTGTTAGTGGAGGATACAAATGTAAACAAAATGTATGTATTTTGCGGTTAGTCATAATGTTAATAACTGACTTTCAGTTTGCAGATGACATGTACAGTCTCTATGGTGGGAACGCAGTGGTAGAGTTAGTGACTGTCAAATCATTCGACACATCCCTTGTGAGGAAGTCAAGGACCATCCTTGAGACAAAACAAGAGGTGAGTAAGTTTTTGGATCCTGCTTTAAAGCATGAAATTAGCTTACTTTAAAGAATAAAAGCCTGGGCTGCTAGCCAAATGGCTCAGAAGTAAAGGTACTTGCCATAGGCCTGGCAATCTGAGTTCGATTCTCAGGACCCACATGGTAGAAAGAGACAAAGGGACTCCTGAAAATTATCCTCTGACCTGCAGACCCACACACTTGCATACATATACACACAAAATAGATAAATTAGAAATCTTGAAGCCAGGGGTGATGGTGTAGGCCTGTAGTCCTAGCATTTGGGAGGTAAAGACAGGAGGCCCAGGAATTGAAGGTCCTGTTTGACCACACAGTGACTTTCAGGTCAGCCTGGCCTATATGAGACCTTGTCTCCATAACTCCCTACAGAAGAAAAGTCCAGAAAATGTTCAACTAGGAAGGAAAGTAAACTTTTCAGTGCTGTTTAAGATAGTTAATGTTAAGGAACCATCAGAAGTTAATGAGAGAGAGTGGTATGCCTCTCTCAGCCTCTGGATTCTGCTTTTCTAGAGACATTATTTTTGTGATCCAGTCCCTCAGTTTCTGGGACCCTCTGCATACACCTCTTTTATAATTTTAATTTAGTTATCAGTATTTCAGTATTGACCTTGCTTTGACTGAAAGCACAAAGAGCAGCCAGTGGTCACAACCCCTTTGACGGTTGAATGACCCTTTCACAGAGGTATCTACATTACACTTCACAACAGGAGCAAAATTACAGTACCCCACAACACAAGGAATGTGTGAAAGGGTCGCAGCATTAGGAAGGTTGAGACCCACTGACATAGAGGGTGAGAGAGAAGCTGCTGGCCATGGTGAAATGTGTGTCAGGTAAAGGTTCTCACACACACAAAGCCTCAGCACACTTGACCTTGATGGGAACAGCTGCAGCTGTTACTAGACTGGCCTAACAGCTCACAGCTGTAATCCCAGCATCTGGGAGGTCAAAGCAGGAAGATCAAGGACTTAAAGGCCATCCTTACCTACAGGATGGGTTCAAAGCTAACCTGGGTTGGGCTACATGAGACTTTGTCTAAGAAAAACAAAAATTGCTTATGGTTGGCCGCACTACTTGCTGCCATCAGATACACAGTAGTTTGTGTATCTGCCCCTTTGGGCACCTTTACAGGGTCCTCCATGCTCTGTCTTAAGGATTAGCGTGAGAGATGCAGTAAATAGCCTATATATAGCCAGTACCGATTTAAGACAGTCTAGAGATGACTGGCTGGAGATTGTTGCCTTCCAGATCCAACTGAGATAGAAAGGTATCTGCTTAAGACTGCATTTCAGTGAGGTATGACTCATACCTAGAATTCAAACATTCAGAAAGCTGAGGCAGGAGGATTGTCCTAGAGTTTTACTGCTGTGAACAGACACCATGACCAAGGAAACTCTTATAAAGGACAACATTTAATTAGGGCTGGCTTACAGGTTCAGAGGTGCAGTCCATTATCATCAAGGTGGGAGCATGGCAGCATCCAGGCAGGCATGGTGCAGGCAAAGTTGAGAGTTCTACATCTTCATCTGAAGGCAGACAGAAGACTGGCTCCCATGTGGTTAGGAGGAGGGTATCATTGCTCACACCCCACAGTGACACACTTCCTCCAACAAAGCCACATCTACTCCAATAAGTCCACACCTCCTAATAGTGCCACTCCCTGGGCCAACTATATTCAAACCCACCACATTCCATTCTGTGGCCCCCATAGGCTTGTTAAAACACATGAGTGTATGGGGGCCATGCCTAGTCATAGCATAATGCAGAATACAGTTAGTGCAACTTCCAAAGTCCCATAGTCTATAGCAGTCTCAACAATGTTAAAAGTTCAAAGTCTTTTCTGAGATTTATCCAATCATTGAACTGTAATCCCCAAAGCAAGACAGGAAACCAGCTGAGCAAACTCCAAAGTCTGCATCTCCATGTCTGATGTCAAAGTGGTCTTCAGATCTCCAACTCCTTTTTCATCTTTGTTGACTGCAACAAACTTCTTTCTCCTGGTCTGGTTCCACACCCTGTTAGCAGCTTTCTTTGGCAGGTATCCCACAGCTCTGGCATCTTTAACATTTTGGGGTCTTCAATGTCTGAGATCCACATGTGATCCTCTGGACTCCTCCAAAGGATTTGGGTCACTTCTCCAGCTCTGCCCTTTGTAGCACTCGAGGCTCTGGTTGACTCCACTCCACCGCTCCTGCTGTTCTTGGTGGTCATCCCATGGTTACTGGCATCTCCAATACACTGGGGTCTTCCACTGCAACTAGGCTTCACCCATAGCCTCTCATAGGCTCTCTTCAATGATGCCAAACCTCAGCTTCTTTACATGACCCCTTCAGTTCTGGGCCGTCAACTGCAACTGAGGCTGTACCTTTACCAATGTCCTTCCATGGCCTCTCACAGTGCCAAGCCTCAACTGCTCTTCATGACCCCTTCATGCCTTCAAAACCAGTACCACCTGTGTTACTCTTACACATTACCAAGTCCAGCTGAAGCAAGAGGTACAACCTTGGCTATCTCTGAAACACAGCTTCTTTGTGCTCTCAGAAAACACTTCCCAGAAGATTTCACCCCAGTGATGCTGGTCTCTTCTTAATCACCACTAATTTCTTAGCTCCAGCTAACCAGCATTGTGATGATTTGTATATGCTCAGCCCAGGGAGTGGCACTATTAGAAGGTATTGTCCTGTTGAAGTAGGTGTGTCACTGTGGGTGTGGGCTTTAAGACCCTCATCCTAGCTGCCTGGAAGTCAGTATTCTGCTAGCAGCCTTCAGATGAAGATGTAGAACTCTCAGCTCCTCCTGCACCATGCCTACCTGGATGTTGCCATATTCCTGCCTTGATAATAATGGACTGAACCTCTGAACCTGTAAACCAGCCCCAAATATATGTTGTCCTTATAAGAGATGCCTTAGTCGTGGTGTCTGTTCACAGCAGTAAAACCCTAAGACAAACATCAGTTGTCCCAGTAGTCCCTTCTGTTCTTCACTCTAAACCAGAGCCACATGGCCAAAGTTGCAGAGTTCTGCTTGCTGGAGCTGGAACATGGCTCCTTGTTCTATTACATCATCACCAGCTTTCTGTTCTCCAACTCCCTCACTGCCTAAGTTTGGCTGTCCTGAAACTTGCTTTGTAGACTGACCTTGAATTTAGATATCTGTATGGCTTTGTCTCCTGAATGCTGAGATTAAAGGCGTGTAACCACGCCTGGACTTAAGCTTTTCTTTGCCTGGAGTTTGCTCTGTACCAGAGTGGGCTTGAACTCAGAGATCTGCATGCCTCTATCTCCTGAGATTACAGGCTTGTACTACCATGCTTGGACGTAAGCCTAGCTGGGTCACAAAGTCACCACTCCCTCAATCTGTTTATCTCCTGGAACAAAGGATTCAGCTCCATTTCACTTCCTGGCCTCATTATTACTTGAACCATAAATTTTATGTTTCCTTTCTCAGCTTGTTAGCTTGTTCAAAGTGCTCTTCATGAGACTTAACCAGAGAACAAAGTCTCTGATGGGCTTTTTTGAGACTTCCTTTGTCAATGCAATTACTATAAATCTCTTTACCTTAGCCTCAGTTAGACTTTTCAGAAAAGGGCAAAAAGCAGCCACATTTTTTACCAAAATATCACAAGAACAGTCCCTTGGCCACATATTAAAATTCGTTTTCCTCTGAAAACCGCTAGAGCCAGGCTTCCACAGTTTAAATCATCCTCACCAGCAAAGTCTTCCATATTCCCACTAGGATGGCCCATTAAACCCCCACTTAAAGCATTCCACTGCTTTCCAAATCCAAAGTCCCAAAAGCCACATTCTTCCAAACAAAAGCATAGTCTAGTCCCTGGTACCAACTTCTATTTTAGTTAGGGTTATTACTGCTCTGAAGAGACACCATGACCAAGGAAACTCTTATAAAGGACAACATTTAATTGGGGCTGGCTTACAGGTTCAGAGGTCCAGTCCATTATCTTCAAGGTGGGAGCATGGCAGCATCCAGGCAGGCATAGTGCAGGAGGAGCTGAGAGTTCTACATCTTCATCTGAAGGCAGACAGAAGACTGGCTCCCATGTGGTTAGGAGGAGGGTATCATTGCTCACCCCCACAGTGACATACTTCCTCCAACAGGTCTATACCAAATAATAGTGCTACTCCCCGGACCAAGCATATTCAAACCACTACAACGTTTGTTGTCAGTTCAAGGCCAGATTTGGCTGTATAACAAGATTGTGTTAAAAAAAAAAAAGCCACAATTAAGACCGGGAGTTCTTTCTTCCTTCTCTTCAGTTTCCACTATTAAACTTAGAAGTTCTAGATAAAAACAAAGTAAAGAGGAGGAACCTGTAGTTAGCAGTCCACCTGTTGGGTGTGCCAAGAGGCTTAGGCTTTCTGTGAGATTGGAACTAATACTTCCTTATAAAGCCTGGGAGGCAGAAACAGCTCTACCTATAATAAAGGGGAATAGCGATAGTGGCTTAGTTAGGGTTTTCCTGTTGTGAACAGACACCATGACCAAGGCAGCTTTTAATTGGGGCTGGCTTACAGGTTCTGAGGTTCCGTCCATTAGCAGGGCAGCATCCAGGCAGGCATGCAAGGGAAGAGCTGAGAGTTCTGCATCTTGTGCTCACTACAGCCAGGAGAAAAGTGCCTCTTCCGCACTAGGTGGAGCTTCAAAGCCCACCCTTCCTCCTACAAGGCCACGCCTCCTGACACTATCACCTCCTATAGGCCAAACATTCAAACTACCACAAATTGTTTGCCTACCAGCAAAAGAAAACAGAAAGACACTCAGTGGTCTTCCTGTGTACTGGGAGCAGGGCTTATTTCGTGGGCATTGTTAATCACAGGGCTTTCTTTATATGGATTTGAGGGTTAAATTTATTGCCTAGGAAACCTCCAATTGAGAAGTTAACATAAAACCTGCTCCCAGACCAATGGCAGCTCTCTGGTACCAAGCTGAAGTAAATGTAATCCTCTCTAGTCCTTGCTGCCAGTACACAGTGCAGAGAGGACCCCCACAGCTTGTCCTCCAAATACAAACTCAAAAAAGGAGAAACCATGGGCAGGGCTCATTAACCAAGAAACATCAAAATTAGACCCCTAGAACATCAAATAACATATAGACATTACAGATAAGACATAGAATTGATTAACAAGAGTGTATGCATTTGGATCTGAAACATTCCTTGGAATATCTTTTCAGTGTGATTGGGCACCTGCCATCAGTCCCATCACACCCTACATTCACAGTACCTTTAGCTGTGTGCTAGTGTGTCCTACTTCACGGAAGACAAGACACTCCCATCTGATGTTTCTTCTGAGTACGTGATGGTCTCAGATTAGATTGTAGTGAAGATTGAGCAATTCTGTGCAATACATACACACTCAAAATGCACATGGAATGGAACCAATTCAGCAAAAATGTTCATGAATCCAAGGAAGGGGCTTAACGGTGTAAAGTCTTTGTGTCAGCTTTGAGCTCCCCACAGGAAGGTGCGCATAGCTGTGGGCCTATCATCTCCTCTTCTCTCTTCCAGTTGAGGTCATTTAAGCTGTGGTGAGAGGTTAAGGAACTAAGCCAGGCATGAGGGCACACATCTGCAATCCCAGAATTCTGGAGGTGGAGGCAGGAGGATTTTTAAGTCCAGGCTAACCAGGGCTGAATAGCAAGTCAACCATCTCAATAAAGCAAAAAATAAAAAAAGACTTTGGATATGTGGAACCCTTGCCAAGTATACACAGGCTTTTGATTTCTCTACATTTGTTCCTTAGGAAAATGAAAACAGCAGCAGCAACTTAAAGACCTGTCTGCTGGGTGTGCCAGGTGCTGGTATGCAGTAGGAACACTGCCAGACACCCCTTGTCCTCATGTTTCCTACCTTGTCCCTCTACGTTCCAGCTGCCTCTTCCCATATCATCTTCTGCACTGTCATCAGTTAGCTTTGTCTTTGTTTTGAGACAGGGTCTTACTATGTAGCCATGGCTATCCTGGAGTTCCTTGTGTAGACCAGGCTGCCCTGATCGGCCTACCTCTGCCTCCTGAGTGCTGAAATCAAAGGTGTGTGCCACCACCACCATGCTAGGCTGTGTTATCTTCCTTTATAAGGCAAATCTAATTGTACCCCTTACTTTCTGCTTGAAATTGGGCAGTGGTGTCTCCCTGCATGTAGATAGATTCTAGTCCAGATTCTCCATAGCTTCCCTAGTTCCAGCCTCCTCTCCTGCCATTGCCCTACTTTTGACATTTTCTAGCCAGAGTGAATGACAGACGTGTCCCAAATGATGTCTCTTCCAAGAATAAATTTAGCTTTTCAGACAGTGTACACAAGGAATTGATCCCCACCCCCAAGGCCTGACATGTATACCAGGTCAACATGGAAAAGACAGCTGCAGCATCATGTATTCTACTCTAGCTAATCTTTAATATAATTGAAGAGTAAATATAATACTGTATTAAGAGGGAATGCTTGTTCTTGGCAGGTCCCCTTATCTTATCCCTCTACCCTCTCTTGTATAGAGGGGAATGTTTCTCTTGCATTTGACCCTTTTTAAAAAATGATGCTGGAGAAGAAACCAGATGTTCAGGCATTGTAGACAAGCCTTTAGCACGGAGCCACCCCTGCACCCCACTGTCCCCGATGTCCTGTAAAGCATTTCCTTCCTTTATAATTGGACTGTATGTGTATTTATATATTCTCATTCATATGCCCCCTCTCTCTGTAACAGGGTCTTTCTATGTAGCCCTGGCTGTCCTGGAACTCATTATTGTGGACCAGGCTGGACTCAAACTCACAGAGATCCTTCTGCCTGTGCCTCCTGAGTGCTTGGATTAAAGATATACACTACCATGCTGAGCCTATAAAGTCTTAAAACAGTGTTTCATTTTTCCCAGGTTTGAATTCTGTACAAATGGAAGCACACTGCGTGCATGCTTAGATGTTCTTTGCTCAGTGTTGTTTTTAAAAAATATTACTGGAAGCCAGGCAGTGGTGGTGTACATCTTTAATCCCACCACTTGGGAGGCAGAGGCAGGTCTGATCTACAGCCTAGTCTATAGAGTGAGTTCCAGCACAGCTAGGGGATACACAGAGAAACCCTGTCTCAAAAACCCAAACAAACAAATATCAGTGGTGCTGAGTCATCTTCCTGTTCTGTGCTCTACTGTCTGAACAGGCCCCAGTTGTTCATTGTGTTAAAGATATTCTTGTGCATGTCTCTTGGTTCACATAGAGACGTTTTTGTTTGGGGCTAGGCTTATAGATCACAGGATCTGCAAACCTTCAATTGCATTGGTTACCACGGAAAATTCTCACCAAGTTGGACTTTCTTCTTTTAGTACCAGTACCATTGTTGTCTCCAGGAAGCTGCCCATTCCTGGCTTCTCCACAGGTGGATAGGCAGCTATTACTCCACTTAGGAAGTGTCTGTTAGATAGCAAATCATAGGCATTTAATCAGAATGATGTTTTAATCTTAAAGTTCTTTCCTATTGATATTTTTTCCTTTCTTCATTTGTAGGACTCCCAAAGTCCCTATAACCTCGCGTATAAGTATAATTTGGAGTATTCAGTGGTTTTCAACCTGGTACTGTGGATTATGATCGGCTTGGCCTTGGCTGTGCTAATCACCTCTTACAACATTTGGAATATGGATCCTGGATATGATAGCATCATCTATCGGATGACAAACCAGAAGATTCGAATGGATTGAATTTTCCTTATGGTAGACTTAGACAACAGGTTTGGTAATTGGCTGTTTTGTTAAAGTATATCTTTTAGTGTTTAAAGTAGACAGTATACCTTAAATTTATTAAAAAAGAAAACATAGATTTTGTTCTCTATTTTGTGTGTGCCTATTGTTTCTTTAGAGTGATTTATAGTGTTGACAAGTTGAATTGTGATATAGATTCCATAATATGCTCAAATATTGTTGACATAGCCATTTAATAATGTAATTTCATTCCATTTAATATATGTGGAAATATGCACTGAAAGAAATGTAAACCACTTAGAATAGTTGTGTTATTCGTGTTGGAGAATGCACTGGGTTTCTTAGAGAAGCTTTCAAATGCTTGAGTTCCTTGCACAGGCTACCTAGTTCAGCTGTTATTCACTATGAACTATTTGTAAATGTCTTGATCTGATGTAAATATCTCTGAGACAGGAGGAAATATGTTAATTAAGAGTAGCCCAAAAAATACTGGATATGCTTATACAATCGCTTAGTTCTGGAAGTGAATATGACTGGCAAGCTAGCTGTTTTTAATCTCTTCTGCAAGTTTGGTGATCCGTGTGGTTTAGTAGAGATATTAAAAATATTAAAAATACTATGTTGATTTCAGAAAAGACTAGCTTTGTGGAATATAGATGCTTGTAATTAGATATATAAAAACTGTGGGGGATATCTTGAAGCATGAATATAAAATATTTTTATTTCCGTAACTTTCCCCCTGTGAAGTTACTCTGGTTTGTGTGTGGTACGGCTTCAATCTGTAGACTATTAAGTGGAAGTGGATGATTGCTACTGTTCATGTGGAAATGGACCAATATCTATATAGAGTGACAAATAAAGTTAATGATTCAAAATCTGTGTCACAGCAATTCTGAATTTATATTATAAAAACCTAATTAAACAGGGTGTTATTTCACCAGGACTGGCTGTTTTATTATACGAAGGGTGAATTCATACTGTTTTCTACAGTTGCTTATTCTCATCGCCTCCCGAGACTTTGTACCAATGTAAGGAAGGTATTTTAATTGCTATTCCTGTTACTGAACTTGTGCAGCGTACATGATAAATTTACACTTGACTGCATAGGAAAGGCTTAAATTTTCCTGCAGCCTTTTAAAAGATGAACAAACACTTGGTTAGAAAATAAAGGGCTTTCTAAGGTGAGGAATTATGGTTACAGTTTTATTTCTTAAAACACATGTATTTGAAATTTTAGTTTCCTGCCTGTATTATGTGGCACACCACCCCCACCAGAAGCAGTTCTTAGTTTACTTATAGCTGAGTCTATCTACCTCTTCAGAAACACCCATCAGCTCATTCTAGACAACACTTGAGCATGGCAGCTTGCTTTGAAAAGGGGTGGTAGTTTGTTTTTGAGAGATATTAAAATTCCACCCAATGAAGGAAATCTTTTTCTTTTTGCCTCTCATCGAAGTTAAGCCAGAGTAAAGACGACGGTTTCATGGAGAGAAAGTGGACACTGTCCTAAAACCACATAAGTGTCCTGCATCCTTACCCCTCACCAAGTTTATGGGGATGGGAGCCATTCAGCTGCCTAGCCCTAAAACCATTCCTAACGACTCTTGGGTACCTGACCAGATCTGTGGATGGCAGCAAGGTTCTTAGAATCCATTTTCCCCCACAAGTATCTGACATAAACTTTGCCATGGAAGTTACATTGTTATGATTAAATATAAAGTAAACCAATGTCTTTGGAATTGAAAACTGATGAAACTAAGTTCTAGGGAAAGAAAAATGAGTTCTATGACAGCACTAATCCTTATAGGGTAAATGGCACCAGCGTCCCTCTCTCTACATTAGGCAGAAAGCAATTAATTAAATTAAGTGTTCTGCCAAGATTATTATACCTGTTGCTGTCCATTTGCTCTGCAATAGTCTAATTTGTTCAAGAACATAAGTCACAGTGTGGAGACTGTGGAGAGTCAAGGCCTAACAGAATTCATTTTCATTTTCTCTGGCCATGTCTTTTTCTTTCACATCTGCCTCAGTTGACCAGAAGCTTTTCTGAGACACAGTCTTATTATGCAATGTCTGCTAGATTATGATTCTGGGTGATCCTCCTGCCGTAGCCTCCTGAGTACTAGGATTACAGGTGAGTGCTACCACCATGGCCAGTTCATGAGCCTTTTTTTTTTTTTTTTTTTGAGACAGTCTCATGTACTCCATTCAAGCTGGCTTTAAACTTGCTATATATAGCAGAGGCTAACTTTGAACTCATGATGTTCCTGCCTCTAGCTCCCAAGTGCTAGCATTCTTTTTATTTTATTTTTTTACAGTCCAGTCATTACCCAGGCTACTCTCCACGTTCCTCATCCCATTCCTCCCCCTCCCTGTCTCCAAGAGGATGTCCCCAACACCCCCACTGCCAACAGGCCTCCCCACTCCCTGTGGCCTCAAGTCTCTCAAGGGTTAGGTGTATCTTCTCTCACTGAGTCCAGATCTGGCAATCCTCTGCTGTATATGTGTTGGGGGCCTCATATCAGCTGATGTATGCTGCCTGGTTGGTGGTTCAGTGTCTGAGAGATCTTGGAGGTCCAGGTTAATTGAGACTGCTGGTCCTCCTATGGGGTTGCCCTCCTCCTCAGCTTCTTCCAGCTTTTTCCTAATTCAACCACGGGTCCCCGACTTCAGTCCATTGGTTGGGTGTAATTATCCGCATCTTTCTCAGTCAGCTGCTTGTTGGGCCTCTCAGAGGGCAGCCATGCTAGGCTCCTGTCTGTAAGCGCACCATAGCATCAGTAATAGTGTCAGGCCTTGGAGCCTCCCCTTGAGCTGGATCCCAATTTGGGCCAGTCACTGGACCTCCTTTCCCTCAGTCTCTTCCATTTTTGTCCCTGCAGTTCTTTTAGACAGGAACAATTCTGAGTCAGAGTTTTGACTGTAGGATGGCAACCCCATCCCTCCACTTGATGCCCTGTCTTTCTACTGGAGGTGGATTCTACAAGTTCCCTCTCCCCGTTGTCGGGCATTTCATCTAAGGCCCCTCCCTTTGAGTTTGAGAGTCTCTCACCTCCCAGGTCTCTGGTACATTCTAGAGGATCCCCCCACCTCCTGAGGTTACATATTTCCATTCATTCTGCTGGGCCTCAGGGCTTCTCTCCTGTCCCCCCTCCACAATACGTGATCATGTTCCCCTTTTCTCTCTCCCCTCCCCTCTCCCACCCAGGCCCCTCCCTTCCTCTGCCTCCTGTGATTGCTTTCTTCTCCCTCCCAAGTGGGATTGAGGCATCTTCACTTGGGCCCTTCGGCTTGATAACCTTCTTGAGTTCTGTGGATTGTATCCTGGGTATTCTGTACTTTTTTGGCTAATATCCACTTATTAGTGAGTACATACCATGCATGTCCTTTTGGGTCTGAGTTACCTCACTCAGGATGATATTTTGTGGTTCCATCCATTTGCCTGCAAAACTCATGATGTTCTTGTTCTTAATAACTGATTGTGTAGATAAACCACATTTTCTGTATCCATTCTTTCATTGTGGGACATCTGGGCTGTTCCAGCTTCTGGTTATCACAGATAAAGCTGCTGTGAACATAGTGGAGCACGTGCCCCTGTGCTATGGTGGGGCATCTTTTGGGTATATGCTCGAGTAGTACAGCTGGGTCTTCAGGTAGATCTATTTCCAATTTTCTGAGGAACCTCCAGATTGATATAAACAAAATAATTTGATATTGGCTGTTGGTTTGCTGTATATTGCTTTTATTATGTCTTGGTATGGGCCTTGAATTCCTGATCTCTCCAATACTTTTTTTTTTTTTGGCTCCGGCCCTGCTTGCTCTGGCCCCACTCCCTCTATTTATTAATTATATGTAAGTACACTGTAGCTGTCTTCAGACACCCCATTAGAGGGCATCAGATCTCATTACGGATGTGAGCCACCATGTGGTTGCTGGGATTTGGACTCATGACCTCCAGAAGACCAGTCAGTGCTCTTAACCACTGAGCCATCTCACCAGTCCCCTCTCCAGTACTTTTGATATGAAGGGTTGTTGTATTTTGTCAAATGTTTTTTCAGTATCTAATGATATGATCATGTGATTTTTTTCTTTGTTTATATAGTGGATTACATTAATGGATTTTTGTATATTGAACCAGCCTTGCATTGCTGGGATGAAGCCTACTTGATTGTGGTGAGTGATGGTTTTGATGTGTTCTTGGATTTGTTTGGTTTGCTAGAATTTTATTGAGTATTTTTGCATTGATATTCATAAGTGAAATTGGTCTGAAGTTCTCTTTGTTGGATCCTTGTGTGGTTTAGGTATCAGAGTAATTGTGGCTTCATAGAATGAATTAGGTAGTGTTCCTTCTGTTTCTGTTTTGGGGAATAGTTTGAGGAGTGTTGATATTAGCTCCTCTCTGAAGGTCTGGTAGAATTCCACACTAAAGCCCTGGGCTTTTTTTTGGTTGGGAGGTTTTTAATGACTTCTATTTTCTTAGGAGATATGGGCCTGTTTAGATAGTTTGCCTGCTTTTGATTTAACTTTGGTACCTAGTATCTGTCTAGAAAATTGTCCATTTCATCTAGATTTTCCAGTTTTGTTGAGTATAGGCTTTTGTAGTAGGATCTGATGGTTTTTTGAATTTCCCTCAGTTTCTGTTGTTATGTCTCCCTTTTCATTTCTGATTTTGTTAATTTGCATACTACGTCTGGGCCCTGTAGTTAGTTTGACTAGGGGTTTATTTATCTTGTTGATTTTCTCAAAGAACCAGCTTTTGGTTTTGTTGAAATTTTGTATCATTCTCTTTGTTTCTATTTGGTTGATATCGGACTATTTCCTGCAGTCTACTACTCTTGGGTCTGTTTGCTTCTTTTTGTTCTAGAGCTCTCAGGTATGCTGTTAAGTTGCTAGTGTAGGATCTCTCCAATTTCTTTATGAGAGCACTTAGTGCTGTGAATTTTCCTTTTTGCACTGCTTTCATTGTATCCCATAAGTTTAGGTATGCTGTGTCATCATTTTCATTGAATTTCAAGAAGTCTAATTTCTTTATTTCTTCCCTGACCAAGTTATCATTGTGTAGAGTGTTGTTCAGTTTCTAGGTGTATGTGGGCTTTCCATTGTTTTTGTTGTTATTGAAGACCAGCCTTCGTCGGTGGTGATCTGATAGGATGCAGGGGATTATTTCAGTCTTCTTGTATCTGTTGAGGACTGTTTTGTGAGCAATTATATGGTCCATTTTGGAGAAGGTACCATGAGGTGCTGAGGACAAGCATCTTTTGTTTTAGGATGAAATGTTCAATAGATATCTGTTAAATCCATTTGCTTCATAACTTCTGTTAGTTTCACTGTGTCTGTTTAGTCTCTGTTTCCATGACTTGTCTAGTGGTGACAGTGGGGTGTTGAAGTCTCCCACTATTATTGTGTGAGGGTCCAACATGGTAGGCCAGTACTTCATCAATTGAGTTTTGTCTCCAGTCTATAAACTTTCTAATGGCTTATTAAATGAATAATTTCATGGGCTATGCCTAGTGGTAGTGGTATAGGCAAGAGGCTCTTTTGCAGAAAGCAGTTTATTATATGTTAGCCCAGGCTCCTGGGGGGTGGGGGAGATCCCCCCTCAAAGACAGCCCTGATAGAGTTTTTATATCATTTTGGCTTCTTTGTCTACCATGTAGGATAACCTACATTCTGACTGGGTATTTTAAAGTCCTGAGCAGCAAGGCTAAAGGGGCTGGAATGATGAAGGAGGGGAAGGAAGGAAGTTACAGGAGACATGTGGTAACATTGTCATCCACTTAAGATGCTGACCAGCCTAGGTGGCTGTTTTCTGTTGTTTGTTTTTCCCCTCTCACCTACACCCAATGCTCAGGGAGCTATGGCAGGAGAATCACAAGTTTGAATCTGGCAGGGTTACACAGCAATTATCTCTGTCAAAACCCAGAAACAAAACAAAACTCCAGCAGTTCCCACTGCCAAATGCCTATGTCCTGGCAACAGGCCTTCTCTAGCCTTGCAGTTTGCTAAGTTACTTTTTTCCCAGCCTTTTTGTGACAGAATGCTTGGACCTGCGTTGGTTTCTTTTGAGAACTGTAATTCAGGTAGGCTATTAGCAGTACCATGATGAAATGTATTGCAGTCACACAGATGTAATTTGTGGCTTCACTTACTAGTCTGACCAATTGGGAGCAAACCTGAGTCTCAGAATCGTGTAATGTAGGTGGCTAGACCTCAGGTTTGTGGAAACTGGCAGTAGGTGGGGAGTACATTATAAGATGTGTGGGTGCTCAGTAACTATAAACAATCTAACAGCAGTGAGTTCCAGGAACCCTGACTCCCCACTGTGCCGCTGATGGTGTCTTGCTTGTAAGCAGAGGTACAGACATACCCTTCAGTTTTGTTGGTTGTCTAATGTCCTTCTATTAGATTGGGGTCCAGTCCAGGAGCACATGTCCTATTTAGTTGTCATGTTTACTTAGTCATCTTTAATCTGGGACACATGACTATTTTTGAAAATCAGCCATTTGTTTTATAGACTAGTTTGGGTTTGATGTTTGTTCATGGTTAAATGGAAGTTATGTGGCTGGAGAAATGGGAAAGGTGTTTGCTGCCAAGCCTGTCCCCAGAGTGTAGTCCATGTGATCCATACTGTAACAAGTGACAACTGACTCCTATAGGTTGTCCTCTAACTATTGTAGAATTATTTAATCCAGGGGATTTTCCACTCTGCCTTTGGCCATTTAATTCCCGGAGATAAAACATACACACAATGTTTATATTTACAATAAGCCTTAAATAGCACAAGAGCTGGGCACATACCTACCCTCTGTGCTATTAGAATCTACTTTTTTATCAATAACCTCAAGTTATTACTTACTGTGTTTCATCTGGCTGCTCTTAACTCCAGTTGGCCAGCCCTCAGGGCCATGTTTTTTTTTTCTGGGCTGTGAGACGAATTCACTGTACCGCAGCAAGCAAAGGCTGGACTCAAACTCAGGAAAGACACCAGCCTCGGACTCCCGAGCGCAGCGACAACTACAGCAGTGTGCTACCGCTGGCTGGCTCAGGACCACATTTTTATGACTCACGTAAGCCATAGCGGATTCTCTTCTTCCTTTTTCCTTGGGGGGTCTCCTCTGACCCCAGACCCCAGGAAACTTAAACCCCAACTATGTCTCTTCTGCCCAACTATTGGCTGTTGGCATCTTTATTTACCAATCAGAAATAACTTGGGGGCAGGGTCCCTTGAATCTACAGGTTCCAAGTCTTGGGGCCGCACTTAGCATAACAATAGACAACAAGTCCAAACCTCAACATCTGACTGCTACTCACGTGCCATGGCTCGCACACCCATAGCCATGCACAAATTCTAAAGAATGTTAAAAAAACAAAAGACTACTGTTTAGCTTCCGCTCCCAATTCAAGAATTTTCTTACTGTTGGGGAGGGGGTGTGAACAGTGTATACTCCCCTCATGAGGTCCCAAAAACAAAGCCACGTTTGAGTCCACCAGAGTTCACCCTGGAGACCCAACAAGTCTATTTGACTTTACTTATAAAACACAGGCAAGGGATTGCCTACAGGAGCATGGGTGACCCCAAAGTAGTCCCACTGGAAAGTCTTCAGCCAGCATGGAGGCAGAAGATGGCTTTCCCAAAGCTGCTTACATGGAGCCCCCTTCACCCAGTCTTCCTCAGCCTATGTACTTTTCTAGAACCCCCAAGCCCACATACAATTAGACTTGCATATAACTGACAGGGGTCGGGGAGGGGTGAGGGTGGCTAGATACTCAAGTGACAAGAGCTGCTCCACCTCTTTCCGTGAGTGAATGTCAGCAGCCAGCACCCCAGCTGTGATGATCCCTTCCAGGCAGACAAAGTTGGTCTTATGAAGGTGATGGCTTTTTGGTTCTGAGGATAATGTTATGTAGCATCCTATTTTAAAAATCATACCTTTGGCCAGTCACTGGAACATCAACATCCATCCCTGATTTTTGCCTAACACTTCTATGATGTTTTCCAAATTTCCACCATTTTCTATATATTAATTTTAATTGTTTAAAAAAGAACTTTCCATTCTCCATTAGCTAATTTCAGTCTTCATATCGGTGTGATCTCAGGAAATCTTCATTGGAATCATTACCAACACTTATTTTGTTATTCATTTGTCTAGGATTATAGACCATCAGGGACCCTCTATTGGCCCTTGTGTCCTCCTGTCCATCATGTTTTAAGCATTTCACTTTCTGCTACTACATATTTTATGGAGTGACTCTTTTATTGAAAGAAATTTTTTTAATATACTGTATTCTAATCACAATTTCCCCTCTTTGGAAAAGAAACAGACAAAAAAAAAAAAACCCAGAATTTAAAACACCACGCACACACACACACAAAACACACAGGTACATACTGGAAAGCAAAGCCCCTAAAAATACAAAGTCGGAAACCATAACATCATAACATACTGGCTATATTAGCCACACTTAAGGATAGGCCCCATGCTCAACAGGAGATAGCCAACACAAAACAAGCAATGGTATTTGTGTAGACTTTTTGTCCCATATCCTCCCATGCTAGTCTCCCCCATCTCTCCATAACAATATATTCTATTTCCCACACTTTGGGAGATCCTACCTATCCAGTCCCCTATTCTGCATGTAACCTCAGTGGTTACATGGATTGTAGCATGCCTTTTAAAGGTGTAAGAGCTAATTAATCCACATACAAGAGGAAAAATATAGTATTTGTCTCTTTTGGGTCTGGGTTACCTTACTTGATAGGTTTTTCTAGTTCCATCTATTTACCTGAATTTTTCTTAATTTTTAAAATAGCTGATTCATGGATATCTAGGATGATTCCAGTTTCTGGTATTATGACTAGGGTAGCAAAGAACACGGATGAGAAATGTCTCTAGTAGGATGTAGAGTCTTGGTATATGCCCAAGAGTGGTATAATTAGATCTTGAGGTAGATCAACTCCTATTTTCCTGAGGAACCACAACCCTGATTTCCACAGTGGCTGTACAAGCGTGCACTCCCACCAGCAATGGACAACTGTTCCCCTTGCTCCACATCCTCACCAGCATGAGCTGTGGCCATTCTGACAGGTGTAAGATAGAATTTCAAAGTTGTATTGATTTACTGTTCCCTGATGGTTACGGATGCTGAACATTTCTGTTTCTCAACCATTTGAGTTGCCTTTTTTGAAAACCCACTGCTTAGGTCTGTACCCCACTATTTAATTGGGTTACTGTATTCTTTTTTTTTCTTTTTTAAATTTTTTATTGGATATTTTATGTACATTTCAGATGTAATCCCCTTTCCTCCTCCCACCCAGGAACCCCCATCCCATCCCCCTCCTCCTGCTTCTACGAGGATATGCCCCCACCCACCCTCACACTCTCACCTCCCCACCTATGATTTCCCCCACACTGGGGCGTCCAGCCTTCCCTGGACCAAGGACTTCCTCACCTACCTATGCCTGACACTGGGGCCATGGGTCCCTCCCTATGTGCTCCCAGGCTGGTGGTTTATACCCTGGAAGCTCTGGTTGGTTGGTATTGTTGCTCTCCCCATGGGGCCGCAAACCCTTTCAGCTCCTTCAGTCTTCTCTCTCACTCCTCCATTGGGAAACCATGATCAGCTCAATGGTTAGCTGTGAGCATCTGCCTCTGTATATTTCAGGCTCTGGCAGACCTCTAAGGAGACAACAACTATATCAGGCTCCTGTCAGCATGTACCTCCTGACATCCACATCAGCTTCTACCTTTGGTGACTGCACATGGGATGGATACCCAGGTGGAGCAGTCTCTGGACGGCGCCTCCTTCAGTTTCTTCAGTTTCTGTCCCACGCTTTGTCTCCATATTTGCTCCCATGAGTATTTGTTACCCCTTCTAAGAAGGACCAAAGCACCCACACTTTGGTCTTCCTTGTTCATTGAGCTTCATGTGGTCTGTGAGTTGAATCTTGGATATTGCCAGCTTTTGGGCTAATGTCCACTTATCAGTGAGTGCATACCACGTGTGTTCTTTTGTGATTGGGTTACCTCACTCAGGATGATATTTTCTAGTTCCATTCATTTACCTAAGAATTTCTCAAATTCATTGTTTTTAATAGCTGAGTAGTACTCCATTGTGTAAATGTACCACATTTTCTGTATCCATTCTTCTGTTGAAGGACATCTGGGTTCTTTCCAGCTTCTGGCTATTATAAATAAGGCTGCTATGAACATAGTGGAGCATGTGTCCTTGTTATATGTTGGAGCATCTTCTGGGTATATGCCCAGGAGTGGTATAGCTGGGTCCTCAGGTAATGCCATGTCTAATTTTCTGAGGAACTGCCAGACTGATTTCCAGAGTTGGTTGTACCAGCTTGCACTCCCTCCAACAATGGAGGTTACTATATTCTTGATGTCCAGTTTATTCTTTTCATTCTTTATATGTTTTTTGATACTAATCCTCTACTGACTGTATAATTAGTAGAAATCTTTTCCCACTCTCTAGCTGCTCACTTTGTCTGAATGATGGTGTCCTTTGCCATACAGAAGCTTTTCAGTTTCATGAGGTTCCATAGTTGTTGATCTCGGTGCCTGCAGTATCAGTGTTCTGTTCAGGAAGTCCTCTCCTACACCAGTGAGTTCAAGGCTATTCCCCACTTTCTCTTGTATCAGGTTCAGTGTGCCTGGATTTAGGTTGAGGCCTTTGATCCATCTGTACTTGAGTTTTGTACAGGGAGATAAGTATGGATATTTTTTTATTCTCTACATGCAGACATCCAGTTTGACCAGCACCATTTGTTAAAGATGCTGTCTTAGCCGGGGGTGGTGGCGCACGCCTTTAATCCCGGCACTTGGGAGGCAGAGGCAGGTGGATTTCTGAGTTCGAGGCCAGCCTGGTCTACAGAGTGAGTTCCAGGACAGCCCGGACTACACAGAGAAACCCTGTCTTGAAAAAAAGAAAAAAGAAAAGAAAGAAAAAAAATATATAGATGCTGTCTTTTTCCCAGTGTGAGGTTTTGGCTTTTTTATTAGAGGGTGAGTGGGTATGGACTGAATTTTCAAGTTAACCATAGGCACATCTTGGGGAGAAAGACTTGGGGGGAGGGGCTGTCAGTTGGAAATGAACCTTACACAAAAAAATGAGGAGGTAGGGAGGCACATTCGTGCTGCTTTAAGTGACAAGGTCACCTTTCCGTTTTACAGCTTTTTTTTGTCCATAACACAAGTTCCTCTTTAAACTCAACTGACACTTTGGCTAGTTCTCTTGTCACTGACACATCTCTATCCCTGAAGATAGAAGGCGACTTCTAGACTAAGAGCCTACTCAAAATGGGCTGGCACAGCAGGTAAGTTACAAGAAAATAATGCAGTTAGTGTTGAGAACTCGTGTATGGACACGCTACCCTGAATATCTCTTATCTGTGAAGCTAAGCAGGGTTGGGCCCAGTTAGTACTCAGATGGGTGGAGTTTGTTTGAGACAGGGTGTCATGATGTAACCCATGCTGGTCTGAAACTTGCTATGGAATCTAGGCTGTCTTCAAACTGTTTGGTCTCCAGTGTCAGGCTCCCAATGCCAGGATTGCAGGCATCTGCCATCACTTGTGCTATGAAAGTGTGACATTTTGGCATTCTATGATTGCCAAGCAAAACAGTAGACTTGTTGAACGTGTAAAGCTTGCACGGTGATTCATATACACAATAACCTTATATAACCTAGTTACACACAATGAAACCATGTTATAAGGGCAAATGAGTTAAAGGCAGTTTGCCAACTATTCCCACAATTACATAAAATCCAGAATTTATATTTAACTCTAACTTTTGTTTTGTTTTGAGACTGGGTCTCTCTATGTAGTCCTGGCTGTTATGGAGCTTGCTTTGTAGATCAGGCTGGCTTTGGACTCATAGAGATTGTTTCTTCTTCCTGTGCTTCCTGAATGTTGGGATTAAAGGCATGTACCATTTACATCATTTGAGGCAGGGTCTGTATATAGTCTAGGCTGTCCTGAAACTCACCTTATAGCCCAAGCTAGTATCAAATCTATAACCCTTCTACCATTATCTTCTCAATGCTGGGATTATAATTGTGTGCCACAGCAACTTGCTTAACTCCAACTGTCAGGGAGGATGGGAATGGAGGGAGGGAGGCAGGGAGGGAAGGAGGAAGAGAGACAAAGAGAGAAAATGTATATATGTGTTCAAGAACTTTCAAGTATGTATTTTGCTGGGTAGGTTTGTTTAAATAGGTTTGGTCCCCCATAGACTCATGTGTTTCCATATGCTTGGTCCATGGGAAGTGGCACTACTATTAGGAGGTGTGGCTATGTTGGAATAGGCATGTCTTTGTTGGAGGAGATGTGTCACTGTGTAGGTGGACTTTAAGGACTCCTAGTGTTCAAGCTCCACCCAGTATGCACAGGAGTCTCCTTCTGCTACCTTCAGATGAAGATATAGAACTCTCAGCTCCTCCTGCACCATGCCTGTCTAGATGCTACCATGCTCTCACCTTGATGATAATAGACTGAACCTCTGAACCTGTAAGCTAGCCCCAAATATATGTTGTCTTTATAAAAGCTGCTTTGGTCATGATATCTCTTCACAGCAATGAAATCTTAAAACATTGGAGATGAGCTATATCCCACTTTTTTTTTTTAACTCCAACATCAACATCATAAGTTGCTGGATATATATTTGAAGACACAGGAAAGAAATTGGATCTTGGATGCGTATTTCAAATGAGTATGCTCAGCGGGATGGATTACATTAAAATACCTTTTTTTCATTGCTGTTAGCTGTAAAACTAGTTACAGCTGGGAGTGGTGGTGCACATATGTAATCCCAGCACTTGGGAGGCTAAGGCAGGAGTATTGCTGTAAGTTTGAGACCAGCCTGGGATAATACAGTGGGTAGCAAGTCAACCAGGAACACATAGCAAGACTGTCTAAAAAAGTAAATAAATTATTAAGAGAAAACATAGAATATTTATGCTACACATCATCATCTGCATGTACAACTGTTAACAATTCAACCCTTTATATTAAGAATCAACAAGCTTAATAATTGCCACTATAAAAAGTTTAGTTCTATACACTGGTTTTGTTCACAGTGAGCATACAGGCTTTTAATATAGTAAAACTACTTTGACTCCTGTTTAGTTGTATGTGTAGAGTGGAAAAGTTGTGGAGAGAGAGAAACAGAGAGAGAGAGAGAGAGAGAGAGAGAGAGAGAGAGAGAGAGAGAGAGAGAGAACATGTGTATGAGGTCCAGAAGTCAACATACTGTCCTCTAGTATCGTCTATCCCGGTTTTTTGAGGCAGGGTCTCTCCTTGGTGTGGAGCTTGCAATTGAGCCAGGCTAGCTGGCTAGCAAGCTCCAGAGATCCACCTGTCTCTGCTTCTGACATCTTGCTTTATGTGGGTTCTGTGGCTCAAACTCAGACCCTCATGCTATCTCCCCCAGCCCCACTGGTCATCTTTCAATCATCTTTATTCCCTTTCAAAGCCATAGGTTTTTATGTTTCTTCTAATTACATTTATTTAAAATCCAATGGTATCTCTTTAAGTATAAGACCATAATTGAGCTTATGTTTTTGTCATTTTTAAGATTTCAGTAAAGTAATCCAATTTTATTGTATTGGTCCACCTTGGATTTTAAGGTAAAA
Organism: Mastomys natalensis; assembly: GCA_021653895.1. Classification (NCBI taxonomy): domain Eukaryota; kingdom Metazoa; phylum Chordata; class Mammalia; order Rodentia; family Muridae; genus Mastomys; species Mastomys natalensis. The sequence continues at coordinate 57,621 of JAJTUV010002512.1, forward strand.
ATAAAACATTTGGTCCTTGGGGCTAGAGAGATGGCTCAGCAGTTAGGAGCACTGGCTCTTCTGACCTCCATGGGCACTGGGCACACATGTGGCATACAAACATATATACAGGTAAAACACTCATATACACAAAAAAATTTAAATTAAAAACTTCTGGTCTTTTACCAGAGATTGTCCAAGGACTGTCCCAGTTGAGTCCCAGCCTGTCCTGTTCTCCCATCACCTCATCTCACATGAAGTCTATCCCTCAGGATATCCCTCAGGAGAAGAAGAAAGTACAAACATACTCAACTAGAAGCTGTTCGCAAAGGCAAGAGAATCAGGGAGGTGAAACCCATGTAGTGCTACTTCAGGAAGAAAAGCAGGAGGGCTGTCATGATGGTTCACTGGGGAAAGTGGGGAAACCTTGTGACTTGAGTTCAATCCCTGGGATGCATGTAAAGGTGGAAGGGAAAAACTGGCTGCACGAGTTATCCTCTGACCTCCTCGCTCATGGCTGGAGCATGTACCTTCCCTCACCCCCATCGACACACTAATAAGAAATGATTAAAAAGGAGAACAGGTCTGCTGTGATGGTGCACATCTATAATGCTAACACTTGAAAGGCAAAGGCAGGATTACTGCACATTCAAAGCCAGGCCTAGTGTATGTTTTGTATTCCAGGCCAGCCAGAGCTACACAGTGAGATCCTATCACAAAACAAACAAGCAAACCCCAAACAAGTCCAAAGAATGAAGAAGTAGCTGAGAATTGTCTTCATAAAAGTCAACCATGAGGCAAAAAACTTAATCTAAATTACATACTCTTGAGATATTTTTAATATTATAAAATATGAGATGGCTCAGCAGTTAGGGCTGCTTGCTACTATTTCAGAGGTTTGGTTCCCAGCACCCATATCAAGTAGCTTGTAATTGTAAATTCATTTTCAGGAGACTTAATTCCCTCTTCTAGTGTCTGAGGGGACACACATACACACAAATTGTAGAGCTGGAGATATGGCCCAGCAGTTAAATGCGTTTGCTGCCCTTCCAAAAGACCTGAGTTCAGTTCATCCACATTGGGAGGATTGGGCTGCTCTTCCAGGCAACCGAGGTTCAAATATGAGAACCTACATAGCAGCTCACAACAATCTATAAAAGCAGTCCCAGGGAATCCAACACCTCTGCTGGCCTGCAAAAGCACCCACACTCACATGGCACATAGACACAGAAATACAAATAAAATATTTTTAAAATCTTAGAAAGAAAGAAAGGAAAAAAAGAAAAGAAAGAAAGGAAGGAAGGAAGAAAGAAAGAAAGGAAGAAAGAAAGAAAGAGACACTGTCTCACTATGTAAGACAATCTGTTGGCTAGCCTGGAACTCACTGTGAACCAAGATGGCCTCAGACTCATAGAGATCCACTTGCCTCTTATCTCCCAAGTCCTGGGACTAAAGGCATGCTCCACTATGTCTGGCCCTTTAATTTTTTTTTAAATTGCAAATTAAAAGCTAAGAATAGAAATGGACAAAAAGGGGAGGGGCAAGTGAGGAGAACTGCATGAGAGTTTGGTTGAACTCAGGAAAGAAAGTAGCCAACAACTACCTCCGCAATGACTAAATCACAAGGCATTCACTAAGAATAGATTTTAATGACATTTAGAAAGAATGTTGCATCGAGTGGGAATTAGAGAGGAAACTAAGTGCAGATAAGTAAAGAGGATCTGAGGAAAATGTGATGGAAATAAAAACTGTGCAAAATCACCAACATGAAGTCCCTGAAGAGGAATAACAGAGGGCTAATTTCCAGAGACTAACTCAAGAAAAGTTTCCAGAAATAAGAGAATTACATCTCAAAAGGGCCCTTTAGGGACCTGAAGAACTGACCTGTATCAATTAACTGTGAGACATTTATACATTATTATTATTATTATTATTATTATTATTATTATTAGAGATAGGGTTTCTCTGTCTAGGCTGTCCTGGAACTGGGAGCAATGTTTGGAAGTAAGTTCTCTGCCTGTACCATAGGGTCCTGGAAACTAATCCAAGTTGTCAGGCTTGCATGGCAAGTCCATTTACAGCCCCAAATTTAGACTTTACAAACTCCAAGCAAGAGTTAGGAGTGTCGCTTGGTGGCAGATGATCTCCTTAGCATGAGCGATGCCCATTTGATCCCTAGTATACACACAAATCCAGACAAAAGGTCAAATTGAGACAGATTGGAAGAATAGAACAGTATCAAGAGATGCCAGGAAAAAGGCAAGCCAAGACTTTCCTAACTAGCCTAGCTAACGTGTATGAAAAAAATTTCAACTGAAATGTTTTTGAGTTTTTTTTTTTTATATATTCTGTGTATGTGTGTTTTGCCTGAATGTGTGTCTATGTACCACATTTGTGCAGTGGCCACAGAGGCCAGAGAGGATGTGGGATTCTTGGAACTGACGTTACAGATGATTGTGAACTGCCATATGAATGCTGGGAATCAAAGAGGTCCCTCTGCAAGAGCAGCAAGTGTTCTAAACTGCTGAACTGAAACACTCGTAAAATGAAAAGATGTGGCTTACTGGTAGAGTAGTTCCCCAGCATGTTCAAGACTGTGGGTTTGAGCCACTGCACTGCAAACAGATAGATAGATAGATAGATAGATAGATAGATAGATAGATAGATAGACAGACAGATAGATAGATAGATAGATAGATAGATGATAGATAGTACAGCCTTGAGCATATGAAAAAGAAAGTCTCTAAAACTCAGGATTCTACATGCCCACATTTTCTTTGAAGAATTTAATAGTTCTTGCATGGATTATTAAGACAGGGAAGACTGCTGCAGACTCAGGCAGCATTTCTATATTATAGGCTTAAAGCGGAATGCTTTAAGAGAACAACTGCCATTGCATTTCAGCCTTATCCTACTTCAGAATGACTTTATCTTGGTGCATTACACCACAGTGAGCCGGTGCCCAAATAGAAGTTACACTGAGGTAACCCCAACATACATTTCATGAAACCCACAAATGCATGAAAATATGTCCATTTTCTTCAGGATGCTTTTTATATGGAAGACTTTGGAACTCTAGTCTCTAAAAACAGTTGAAGGTAGTAAGCAGAACTTAAAGGGCCATCCTTGCTTTAGTTAATGTATTAAAGAAGTCACAGAGGGGGCACCAAAATAATGTCACATTAAAGCATTTAAAAAAAAAAAAGGCAACTTCCTCTTGATCTGCTTAAACCTAGAATGACCCCTAATTTGAATTTTCTACTTCTCTCCCTGTATCTTTTGTCTGTCTGTAGTTGGTGGCTACTGGCCTGTCTGTAGTCTGTCTATTGTGTATGTCGTGATCTGTCTGTCCCTGTTGCCTGTCTGATCTGTCTGTGTGTTGTGCCTATGTGTCTGTTGAGCCTGTGTGTGTCTTTAACATAGGGGTTTGCTCTGTATTTATGGAACAGTGTGGAAACATGATGTGGGAAAAGAATGAGGGATTCTGTGCAGATATCTGTAACAGTTTTACAATGGAAAAAAGTCACTTTACTGACTGCACCTGCGAAACCACATACACGTAATTAACCTATATCTATATGTTGCTCCCAGAGTTTATAGAGAATATTGTTTTGTTTAAGGTTGCTTTTAGAAAGCAATTACTACAACATACAAGCACACAGAGAAACAGTATTCTGGGTCAGGGACATAAAACTACGTAACTTAAGATGAAAGCTATGCATTTAGCTTAGGTTGTAAAAGCTGGTTGCATGGGAAATCCAAGGCATATGTGACAACAATGTGACAGGTTGGTCACATTGTTCTTAAAGGCAGGTTACACTTAAATAGGCTAAGTACACAGAAGGAGAGCAGGTTAAGTGCATAGTCTCAATAATCTCAAGGCATATTATTAACTTAGCTGCGAGGTCTGGAAAAAGTTCAGTCTCTGAAGACAAGAGGTATTTTCAGAAAATATACCACTATGCATACTACTGCGAGCCTGGAAGATGGTAGAAGTACTTTAACAGCTACTGGGCTAGGGATATTTTAGCAAATAATCTAGCTACCTTCTGCCCTTATCTTAAGAACCTGACTAAGGCTAATGGACTAATTTCTTAGGTAGGGGAAATTTTAAGACATCCTGACATTGAATCTGTCCTGCGGTTGTTATTGATAACACTTATGCTGGTCTACAGTGAAAAAGAACATGTGGGGCAGAAAGAAATACAAAATGTGTAAATTGGAGAGAGAGAGAGAGAAAACACTAGGAAGCTTAATGTTAGAACCAAAGCAAGTGCTGGAGAGAAGGCTCTAAATGTTTAAGGGATCCACACAATTAAAGCCTCCAGCTTTACACTGGAAGGGGATAGAGTGCCTTCAGGGCACTACGTCACTCAGCTAAGCGTCTACCTTGTGAAAGCCAACAGAATAAACAAAGGAGTGTGGCTAATGTGATCTCAGGAGATCAGAGTCCATCCTAAGCTGCTGGCTTTAGAGTCATGAAGAAGGCAAGAGTGTAGGGGCCATGTATTCTTCCTCTTTGGTTTCAGAGGGTCATTGTAGCCATGGATGGCCCTGAGAGACCATTGTATGAAGCTATGAAAGTGAAATTCAGGTGAAGTGGAAACCTGGTTTCTTTGGAAAGTCAGATGATGTTTTGTAAGCAGACACATGAAAGAATGGTTTCCTGAAGCAGACAAAGGCAAAAGGATGTTTGCTACAGCAAACATGTGAAAGGACCCATGATATTTAGAAAGAATATAAATATGACCCCACAGACAGCGGTGGCTTGAGCACTGGTTTGCCTTGATGACATTCATGTATTGGCTTGCCTTACATGGCATTGTTGAGCTTCACCTGTGGTGACTTCATAGAGGGAAACTTGCCAAAGAATGTCTCCTGTGTTCCTGCGGCTTCTTGCACTTCCCCCAGACACGCCAGTTGGGAAGCTTCTCAGGTTTTTCTAGATTGAATTACCCTTGCTGATTTGTGTGTGGTGTCTACTAAGCAGACTGGGATGCAGCTGCTGATTTGTATCTCATGTTTGCTAGTGAACTGGACTGAGAATAACAACGTTTGGAGTCACCCAAAGAACTATCTCTAAACAGGTCCACTTCCCCTGTATCCTAACTACCTTTTTTCCCCCCACTACCTCTGGTGGGTGGTGAGCTACCCTTATTAAAGTAGGCTGTAAAAAAATATATGCCTACATCTGGATTGTAATAGAGACCCCAGATGCTGGAGAAGTCAGAGCTGTGAGACCTCTGCCAAGGAGAGCTGCAGACAGGAAGTGGGACCAGCCTAATAGAGAAATGTATTCTGTAGGCACCAAAGCTGGACGGGTGAGGCTATTTAAGTCCTACGTTACTTGACATGGGGCTACAGGATTTGGTGTTTGCCTTGCTGGGTTCCAGCCTTATTTTGGTCCAGTATTTTCTCACAATGCCATCCACCCATTCCTCTCTTTTGGAATGATATCTTCTCTGCCATTTATGTTGGAAGTATGTAATTTGCTATAGTTAAGAGATTGCCTTGAGTTCCAGCCTGGCAGCGGTGGCGCAACCTTCTAGCCACAGTGTTTGGGAGTCAGTGAGTTTGAGGCCAGCCTGGTCCAGAAACCGGAAAAAAAAAATCCTTTGCTGGGCAGTGGTGTCGCACGCGTTTAATCCCAGCACTTGGGAGGCAGAGGCAGGTGGATCTCTGAGTTCAGGGCCATCCTGGTCTACAGAGTGAGTTCCAGGACAGTCATGGCTACACAGAGAAACCCTGTCTCGAAAAACCAAAAACCAAACCAAACCAAACCAAAACAAAGAGGACTGCCTTGAGTTCCAAATGAGACCTTGGACTTTTAAACGGTATTGAGACTGTGAAAGAGTATGGGGACTTTTGAAGTTGGACTAAATGCATTTTGCCTCATTATGTGGCAAGCCTATATGGTCCAAGGGCTGGAATGTCATGTTTGAATGAGATACCTCATAGGATCAGTTAGTGGCACTGTTTGGGGAGGTTTAGGTGATATGGCCCTGCTAGAGGAAGTACACTCCTTTGGGCAGATTTGAGATTACATGGCCTCACCCACTTCCGGTTCACTATCTCTGCTTCATGCTTTCAGATGAGGATTCGATTTCTTGGTTTCTTGCTCTAGCTGCCACGCCTGCCTGCAGCCATGCCTCCCCCGCAACAATGGACTCTTATCCATGTGCAACTATAAGCCCAAATACACTTTTCCTTCTATAAGTCAGTTTTGGTCATTGTGTTTATAACAGCATCAGAAAAGAAACTAATTCAAAGAGTTTGAAAAGAAACTAATTCAAAGAGTTTGAAGTCAGTTTGGGTTACATATGACTCTGTCTCTGTAGTAGTTTGAAGGAGAATGGCCTCCTAGGCTTAATCTCTAGTTGATAAACTGTTTGAAATGATTAGGAGGTGTGGCCCAGTTGGAGTAGGTGTGCTATTGTTGGAGATGGTGTGTTACTAGGAGTGGGCTCTAAGGTTTCCAAGGACAAGCCAGTTCCAATCCCTCCTCTTGTTTGTTTTTGAGAAAGGGTTTCTCTGTAGAGGCCTGGCTGTCCTAGAGCTCGCTTCCTCTATAAATCAGGCTGCCCTCAAATTCAATAAATCAGGCTGCCGTCAAACTCAATAAATCAGGCTGCCCTCAAACTCAGAGATGCGCCTGCTTCTGCCTCTCAAGTGCTGGGATTAAATGAGTGTACCACATTCTCCTCCTCCTCCTCTTCCTCCTCCCCCTCCCCTTTCTCCCTCTCTCTCCCTCTTCCTCTCCCCCCTCTCCCTCCCCCTCCCTTCCCTCTCCCTCTCCTTCCTCTCCTTCCTCCTCCCTTCTCTCTCCTTCCTCCCTTCTCTCTCCTTCTCCTTCTCCTCCTCCTTTTCCTTCTTCTTCTTCTAACCGAGTTTTACTCTGCAGCACTGACTGGTCTCAAACTCACAATGCAGACTAGGCTAGCCTCTAATTTACAGAGATCCACCTACCTCTGCTTGCCAAGTGCTAGGATTAAAGACATGCCCTATGAGATCTGGTGCAAAAAAAAAGTGTGTGTGCTGGGGGAGTTTGGGGGGGGAGAGCAATCCCCCTAAACAAACCAGGAAGTAAAAAGCAGAAAACAGAACTAACTCAAATACCTGAGTTTGTTCCTATAAGATGTGAAAGCAAACAGAATAAATAAGGGGAAGAATTGCACTTTGAGAGTAGATGACCTCAGGGGACATACTGTCCAATGCTGGGCCAGTCTGTGCATTAAAATTAGGAGGCTAGTGCAAGAGCATAACCCAGTGGATAAACTGAGACTCTCTGATTCTATATTGAAGATAAATAGGTAACCAAAGAGAGAGAGAAGACAGAGTCTCCCTTACTGTTAAATAAATGCTGGCTGGCTTCTGTTGGTTGAGTTGAAAGGGAGTTCATGAGCACTGATTTGAACAAACCCACTGATGAACACCAACCCTATGGCAAGGAGCAGAAAGCTTCCAGCTTGAAAGTATCTAGCTGCTGGACAGTTCCTGACTGGGTGATCAAAAGGCACCTTCTGGGGTGGTGAGATGGTTCCATGGCTAAAGGTACTTGTTGCCAATTTGATCCCTGGAAACCATACTATACAAAGAATGAACTGACTCCTGTAAGTTGTCATCTGACTGTGGCCTATCCTTCTCCACCAAATAAGTAACTATAATTTTGAAGAGGCACATCCTGGAAGAGAGACAAGATGTGGTATTCTGGGAACACAGGGAACACAGTGCTTTGGGGACAGTATTTTGAATGGAACCATACAATCTGAATGTAATATTGATGAAACACCAAACAAAACCCAACTAAGAACCATTTTGTGAGGCAACTGTATTCTTCAAAAACACCAATGGCTGCCAGGGGTTGCTAGTGCACGCCTTTAATCCCAGACACTGCAGGCAGAGTCAGATGAATCTTTGTGAGTTTGAGGCCAGCCTGGCCTACAAAGTGAGTTCCAGGACAGCCAGGCCTGTGTTATCCAGAGAAATGGCATCTCAAAAAAATCAAACAAAAGAAAAACAAAAACAAAATACCTAATGGCATAAAATACAAAACAAACACAAGGAACTGTTCTGGATTCAGGGGGCTAAACTCTCTGCCTGACACGTGACTAGATTGTGTACTGAAGAAATAAATGCCATAAAGGACATTGCTGGGACAGCTGACCAATGCTAAAGATTGTATCCATGTTATACTTTCTGAACAGGATAATGGTCATAGCAGAAGTGATCTTTGTTTAAGGAAACAGGCACGGAAGTATTAAGAAGCTACTTCCACTCAAAGACCCAGAAAGAATACTATTGTAGCTGTGGAAACACATGGATATGTACACATTGACACACACATCTATAGTTACATGTGCACACACACACACATCATGAAAAGAATAAAACAATCTGCTTAAATGACCTGTCATGGTTTGTTCTAGACTGATTTAGGTAAGCTAGAAATGATGCTTCTCAGAGTCCTCATGTTTGTGGAGATCACCGTGAGAGATTTGTAATGCTGGAAGAAAGTAGATCCACCAAACTTGGGAGCACACTCTGCGCTCCAAGAAGCCAAGTTTGGCTACCTATCTTTAGTAAACCAATTAGAGTCATACACAGTCCATACTCTGAGAAGCCAGGAGGCCCCTCATCCTCAAGAAGTCAAATTAATAGGAAAAAAGCAGAAAAGGGCAATTTTATTCAACATGGCTATGCTGTGAAGAGAACCAAGAGATCTTCTGACCCTCTTCAGTCCATTTTGGGGGTCTCAAAGTGAGATTAAAATTTAAATAGAGAGCCAGGGTTTGGCTACACATACACAACCAATACCAGTCAGGATGCAGTACTAGCCACCACTGACCCATCATTGTCTCTGGAAGGCTGTAAATCCCTTGCCAGGGAGACAAATCTGACTAGCCCAGACTTTTCTTAATCTGATTGAGAGATGCCTGGTGGAAATTCCAATTTCCTGGGTTCTAGTGTTTTAATAGTCTGAAAGCAAAAGTGTCTCTTTCTGGTTATTTCTGCCAGGTCAGTTACAGTAGCCCTAGTTAACGGTAACAGAAGATACAGGTAGGGTTGAGGGAGGCTCCAGGTTGTTTGCATTTTTCACCCATGTCCAGCCCTTTTTCTGATTGTGACTCTTTCCAGCCAGCAGTGCCCTAGTCTCCCATACCCTCTGTGGTGGTTTAAATAACAATGGCCCTCATAGACATATATTTGAATGCTCAGCCATTAGGGAGTGGAACTACTTGAGAGGATTAGAATTAGGAGGTGTGGCTTTGCTGAAGGAAGTGTGTCACTGAGAGTCAGTTTTAAGATTTAAAAGCCCATGGGAGACCCAGTCTCTCTCTTGGCTTACAGATCAGGATATACCTTTCAAGTTACTTCTCTGGTCCCATGCCTGCTATCATGTTCCCTGCTATGATAATGAACTAATTAAATACCAATTAACCCCCCCCCTTAAATACTTTAGAAGAGTTGCCATGATCCTGGTGTCTCTTCATAGTAATAAAACAGTGACTAAGACTTCTTCCTTAGGCTCTACTCTTGGCATCTCATGTTGTCTATCTGGTTCCAAATTGCTTTTCAGACACAATTACTTCTCCAGCTCCTTCAACTCTGCCCCATAGAATCCCTGAAAGGACTCGAGTCCTTGGTCATTCCCTGATACAGGCCGACACTGGTGTGTGAACCCCAAGAGCCTATCAAGTTCTCTGTACTCTTTTCTTTAGAGATAGGATATCACTATATAGCCCAGGCTTGCTTAAAAATCAGAATCCACCTGTCTCAGAGTTCTGAATGTGTGACAGGGCCAAGGTTCCTCCATGTTGTCCCTGTCATAGCCATCTTAGGTCTGATCCAGAGCTGACACTTCTCAAGACTCCCCTAGGGAAAGTCCCTTTAAAAAATTACCCAATACTGTTCCAGAAACTTAGAGTCAAGATGTACTAGCTAACTGCTACTTTTTACTTCAGTTAAACTGCCTGCTTACTTCCCCCTGCAGTTGCCAACCAGGATATAGTTTTTGCCTTTAAAAGCTCCCTGCAGAAAGCAGTTGGGGCTGCTCTGTGAGAACTGTTTCTCTCCAGTGAGCTTAGACTTTCACATTTGGACTCTTGCTTGTTGAGTAGTCCTTGCACTTTTGCCCCCAAACAGAAAAATGGGATGTTAGGGTTTCTTTCTTTTTTTAAGGTTTTTTATTTCTTCCTTTCCTATCCTCTCCTCCAACAGGTGTGTATGCACACATACATACATGTAGGGAGCAGACAACAACTTTGGGTGGTATTCTTTCTTTCTTCCTTCCTTCCTTCCTTCCTTCCTTCCTTCCTTTCTTTCTTTCTTTCTTTCTTTCTTTTTTTCTTTCTTTCTTTCTGTCTTTCTTTTTTAAGGTTTTTTTCTTTTTCTTTTTAAAAAATATTCTTCTTCTTTAATCTTTTCTTTACAATCCAGTCATTATCCCCCTCCCTGTCCACCCTCTGACAGTTCCTCATCCCATTCCTCCCGCCCCCACCCCCGACCCCATCTCCAAGAGGATGTCCCCACTCCCACGTCACCAGACCTCCCTACTCCCTGGGGCTTCAAGTCTCTCTTGGGTGTTATTCTTAAGGGCCATCCACTTTTTTTTTTAATTGAGATGGAATCTCTCACTGGCCTGGTCTCATCAAACAGCCTAGGCTAGCTAGCCAGCAAACCCTAGGGATTTTCCTGTTCCTCCCTCCCCAGCAATAGAATTACAAATATGTGCCACTACGCTTGGCTTTTTAAAAAGAAATATATCATTTTTAGTTACATGTATGCCTGTCTGTGTATACCTCAGTGCCGGTGCCCATAGAATCGAGAGGCATTGAAGCACCCAGGAGCTGGAGTCAAAGCCATTGTCATCTGTCTGACATGAGTGCCAAGAATTAAACTCTGGTCCTTTGCAAGAGTAGTACATTTCCTTTTTTCTTTTTCTTTCTTTTGAGAAAAATGTCTCTCCACATAGCTCTGGTTGTCCTGGAACTCATTGTGTAGATCAGGCTGGCCATGAACATGAGATCCACCTGCTTCTGCCTCCTGAGTGCTGGGATTAGGGGAGTGCACCAGCACACCAGCCGGAGAACATGCTGTTAAACAGTGGGTGTGCACTGCCACACGTGACTTTTTAATGTGGGTTCTGGGACTCTAACTTAGGTCCTCCTGCTTGCAAGCCAAGTACTTTATTAACTGGGCTATTTTCCCAGCCAATAAGCATAGAATCTTTTTTAGGTAAAATGTTTTAGTGCTGAGAGTGTTGTTTAGCAAATGCAAGGCTTTGGTTCCATCTTAGTACCCATGAACAGTTTTTTAAAGTCAAAATTCTGGGCGATTGTTTTTGTTTTTAAGATTTATTGATTATTATGTGAGTACACTTGTCGCTGTCTTCAGACACACCAGAAGAGGGCATCATCAGATGGTTGTGAGCCAACATGTGGTTGCTGGGAATTGAACTCAGGACCTCTGGAAGAGCAGTCAGTGATCTTAACCACTGAGCCATTTCTCCAGCCCCTAAGTCCTGTTTTTATATATACATCTTCCTGAGATGTAAAATAGTAGTTGATTGTCTCACTGAAAGGTTAAGTTTTTTGAATTTCTGGTGCAAAGAGTAGGTAGTAGGAGCCGAGCACTAACCAACTGCTGTGGCAGTCAATATGCCATCTCACCATGTGCCACTTAGGCCAAGGGATTAGTTTCACTTAAAGGTACCTGAATACAGCAGATTCATTTTTTCAGAATACAGGTGAACTCTCCCTCATAATGACGCTGCCTGTGTAGCAAGAGAGACAGTTTTTAGTGGAAAGAATCCTGTGCACACAGACCTTGTTAAAATAACTATCACCTTCCTTTGTCCTCCCACCGATTGACTTTTCAACAATTGCCTGTCTTTGTTCAACCTAATACAAAAGCACACTGGTCCTGCCAACTCCTCGTGGGTCATGTAACTCCCTTATTAAATTTGTATGCTTTTCTCCTGTTAATCTCTTGAGTCAACTTCAGTCTCAGGTCCAGCTGGGACCCTATTTGGTGAGCAGAAAAATTCTGCCTACCCTGCAATAGGATCCTCCAACGTGGGCCCTAAGTAGAGATGGGGTGGAAGAAAACTGCACCTTCTGCCGCGCTCAGATGGGAGGACCAGGTGGCTGTGTACCTGTGCCTAAGACAAAAGCAATATGTGTGAAATATTGGGTTCCACAGGGGCCGAGCACAACCCATTCCCTTTCTGCCATTTCATTGCACTGAGGGACCCTGACTAGGTGAGCATACAAGGATGCTCACCACAGGGCAAACTGAGGCACAGCGTGCCAAAGTAACATCCTTGTCTTTGTAGCCCCTGGTATATGCGAGAGTAGCGCCCAGCCTTCGGCCACTGTACACACAGGAGAGAAACAGTAAAGAATAAGAGAGAGTAGCATCAGAGCCACAGATGGCTCAAAAATTGCTTTCAGCAGTGACTGAAAATAGCAGAGCCAATATAACGGCCTATTGTTTTATTCATCCAGCCTCATGAGGCACAGTGCTATTTTATTCCCTTTAGTAGAAATGATGAGCAAATAGTCCAAGGAAACCAGCACCAGAGATAGCAAAAAGGGAAACGGTTCCTAAATTACTCAACTCGTAAATGTCCCATTTTTTTTTCTACAGAGCCATAATTCAGAAACAGTTACATTAAAACCAAAACCAAAACCAACCAACCAACCAAACAACACTGGCTAGTATTTCAGGGCAAATGTAATGAAACACATTTTTGATGTTTAGTATTTTAAATTAGGAGACAGAAACTCGCAAGAAGTAAAACGCTGTTATCATTAATGCTTGACTCTGGGAAGAACCATCGATGGATGTTAACAGTCGAGGGTTAAATAGTTAACGAGGAGACATTTACATGGTCTCAAAGTATCTTCCCACAAATTACTTGTTAACTGCAAAGGGGGAAGACCCTGACTTTCTGGGGGAGAAAGCTAGCAACCACAACCATAGCATCATAAAGAGCCACACGGAGACTACCTGCTTCCTAACACCCCAGAGGGTATCTCTTCCATTGTGTGCCTGCCAAAATGAGCACCTTCAAGATAGCTGTCATAGTCAGTTTGAGATGCTATAATGAAATTACTTAGACTAGGTAATTTATAAATAACAGAAATATAGTCCACACAGTTCTGGAAGCTGGGAGGTCCAAAATTTAGGCATTTGGGAAATTCAGCAGTGGATGGGTTTCTCTGCTTCTAAGAATCACCCGTGAGACAAGCTTCTGGCAGGCCTGTGAGAGATTTTGATTAGGTTAACTGAAGTGGAAAAGACCCACCCTGAATGCGGGCAGCACCTTTCAGTGGCCCAGACATAAAGAGCTCTGAGAGAAAATCTCTGGCTTTTTGCCTGCTTGACTTTTTTTTGTTGAAGGCTGCTGCTGACACCACTGCCACACTGCCACCGTCTGTCAGTGATAGCAGAAGCCAGTTATTTCAGCCTCCCATCATGAAGACCAGCAACTCTCCAGATATCCTCCAGACATGAATGGGACTGCTTCAGAGAATCCTGATTAATGTAATATCTGAAGATGACCTTTAAATACCCGATCTTCCTGCCTCTACCTACCAAGGGCTAGATTATAGCATACACAACCAGGCCTAGTGACCCCACATCACCTTGGGAGTTAAGTTGCAAGGTATGAAGTTTAGAGACAGTCTCACTGTATATTCTTGGTTGACCTCAAACGCAGAGATCCATCTGCCTCCACCTCTCAAGTGCTGGGATTAAAGGTGTGTGCCACCACGTCCAACCTAAGGCGTGAACTTTTCAAGAATATGAACATATTCAGACCATAGAGGTAAGGCACTGAGGAAACAGAGGGACATTCCATTAAACTACAGGCTTCAACTGAATCTTCAAGATCACAATCAATAGACAAATTCAGTTACCAGCCAGGCACCCCGACAGGTACCCCATGGACGAACTGCTGGAGAACATGAAAGGTCAGGTCCTGCTGATCCAAAGCTGCAGGATCTCCATGACACAGGGAAACAACAGGCTGAGGGGAGTCCTGGGGACGATCCAATATTGATAATGTAGCAGAAGACTCAAAGCACACCAGTGACTCACTTCAATGAACATTTTCGAGGAACGTTGTGTGGACAAGAGTAAACTGTGGAGCACGCAGTGACACACCACAGCTTCCATGACAAGATTTTTTTTAATGACTTTTTTATTTTAGTTTTTTATTTTCTTGGGTGAAGGTTGCAAGGGTGGAAGGTAAATACAAAGGGAAGGGGGGATGAGTGGGATTGGGGCATGATGTAAAATTCAGAAGGAACCAATAAAAAGCTAAAAAGAAATACTCTTAAGAGCCAGGTATGTAATATCACCTCTCAAGAGGTGAAAGCAGAAAGATCAGCAGTTCAAGGCCATCCTCAGTCACACAGTGTATTGGGGGGGCGGGGGAGGACGTTGGTGTGAATCTAACTAAAAGGTATATGATGGAAACGGGGGTATCTTTTGCTTTCTTGAGAATGTGAAGAATAGTCCAGGTTTCCTGTGAGAGTAGTGCAGGCTTCCTGTAAGAAAAACAAAACAAAACAAAAAACGAATGCACTGGGACTCACCAGAAAATTGTGTTGGCTTGTGGTCATTCATGTCAAGTAAAACTCTATAGGCCCTGTGACCAAGGACTTCAGAAGAATGTGTGACAGTACATTCCTCAAGACTAAGCTAGGGCCCTGTGGTTTTGTCTTTTGAAGAGTGACAGTGAGCTCACTAGTCATGTTCATGTTAGTGTTTTGCTTGAGTCACATGACAGGTGACCTTCTGGCGGGAGCCCACAGAAAAGGGCATGGAAGAAGGAAACATTTGTTTGCTCTCACTCTTGCTGGCAAGCTTGACTACCCTGTTGCTGCTGATTTAAATCCAATTTCTTGAGGATTCCCATGTAGACTAAAGACCAGTAGCTGTCTAGGAATCCTCCAGGCTGACACAGCCAACCCTATGAACCGAACAACTCAGATTCTCAACCCATCATGAGACAGCCAATATTGGACTACTCAGATCACATCCTGTAAGCCAGCCTAATAAAGACCCTTTATATATATTCTTATCAGTTTTGTTCCTTTAGAACCCTAATACATTGAAGTGTTTCGAGCGCAGGTGTGTACCACTGTTAGCTACACTATGTATGTAAGCTGTATTTATGAACTAGCTGAGATGTACACGTACACTAAGGGGGCCCCTTCAGGTGTCACAGTAGGCAGGGAAATGAACCATGAAGAGGTGAGGATGAAAACTCGGTTCAAGCTGACTTGTCAAACTCCTAGATAATTTGATGCCAGGCAAGTTTATTGTCAGCATATTTAAACACAATATAATTTGGGGCAAAGTTTCCTGGTTTAATACAATGTGCAGTGTACAACGGGGCATAATTACATTGAACCTTAACTTAAAATACATGCCATTTTTTTCCAAATGGGTTCTAGAAATAGGCTACCTGTACTAGCTTACGGCAGTATCTGGCCTGGTCTTGGACATACAAATAGCATAGAAGTCATTTAGGCTATTAGCCACCTCTGGTCCTGGTTGTGTGAGCTTGGGGGAGCCCCTGGCCGTATAGGTAATGTGTAAAAGTCATTTGGATTACTAGCCACCTCTGGCCCTGACTGTAGGAATTTGAGATGTCCTAGCCCAACAGATAATTCAGATCATCAGACTATTTATCATCTCCAATTCCCAACCTTCTGGAAAAAACAGCTTATATTTCTTTCCCTTTGAAAGGACAATCCTGGGTGAGTAATATTCCTGGTTTCCCTGGAGATCTGTGGGCACAAGAACTTTTGTGCTCCTAATAATATACAAATAACATTAATTTTTAAGGTTTTTTGCAAATCACAACAGACAATATTAGTATTTTAATGTATATTCAATTACTTTATCCAATAGCTTTTTTTAAAAAGATGTATTTTATGTGCAGGAGTATTTTGCTTTCATGTATATAGATGTGAAATGTTTACACCTTGTCATTGAAGGTCACAAGAGGGTTTCAGATCCCTTGGGACTGGAGTCACAGATGGTTGTAAGCACCTATGTGGATGCTGGGAATTGAACCCTGGTCCTCTGCAAGAGCAAGTGCCCCTAAACACTGAGCCATCTCTCTAGCCAAGCAGTTGCTATTTTTATTAAAGTAAAATCACTGGGAAAATAAGCTCTAAGTTTGTCATATACAGTGGGACTGGAGAGGTGGCTCAGTGGTTAAGAGTGCCTGTCACTCTTCCAGAGGTCCTGAGTTCAGTTCCCAAACACCCATGTCTAGTGGCTGACAACCACCCATAAATCAAGCTCCAGGTGATCAGGCTCCCTTTTCTGGTCTTCATAGGCCCAGTACACAATAGGCACAGGTGTACACACACATATATATACACATGTGCATAAAATAAGTCTTCAGAGAAAAGAATTTCCATTAACAGATGTCAAAAATTTGTAATGGAGATGTAATTCAAGATGGCGGTGGCCATTGGTACTAGAGGAACTGCAGGGCAGCTCTGGGGAACAAGAGACACACAGAAGCTCCGAGGGCAACTTGGAGGCTGAAGTGGAGTCTGTAGAGTCCACAGTATCATCAGAACAACTAAAAAAGGTGGGTCTTTTAGAAACTGGACTCATGAAATTGGAAGGAAAGATGGCTGAGATGTGTGTCGTCAAGAGCTGTGAAGTGCAGCAGCTGCTACTGCTGTAATAGCAGCACAGGAACATTGTAGGGCTGAGGGTGATAACCTCCTAGAAAGACGTCATGGTCTGTGCTGCTGCTGGAAGCCATGTTGGTGTCTGTGGTCCATGCTACAGCCAGGAGCTAGTGTCTGTGATCCACGCTATCATTGGAAGCCATATTGGTGTCCATGGTCCCTGCCTGTTGCTGCTGGCTGTTAAGGACAAGGAAGCTTCTTTTGCAGTGATAGCAATAACTGTAGACTCACAGTTGAGAATGAGAGGCATAAAAATATTCGTGACACCTCTCCACCCCTTCCTTTGCAAAACAAAAAGTCTAGACAGGAAGCCATTGAAGAGGGTCCTTAAAACCTGTGATAGACTGAAGTGTAGCTCTTCCCAGGTGATGGTTTCTGGTGGCTGGGGTTAGGGGTGGGGAAGAACTCAGTTTTAAGGGGCTGGCCCCTGGGAGTTTGACCATGCTCCAGTGTGTGTATAGGCAACACAAATTGGACTTGGTGTATATTTTTTTTTTCATTTTTTGGGTGGAAAGTGGACCTGGGAGGAATGGGAAACAAGTGTGATGAGATGCATTGTGTGAAATTCCCAAATAATTAATAAAAATACTATGTTAAAAAAACTGTTAAAGAAAGCTGTTGGAGAGTAGGGTGCCCTTATACTATCAAAATGTCTAAGATTATTTGATCCATGAAGGGAAAAAAACCCAACTTTTACAATGGAGAAATTGTCAGACAACTCCTTAACCAAGAATCCAGTTTACCACCAATGATGAAGCAAAGCGACACCCAAGCATCTCCCTTAAAAACACAATATAACTTGGTGTTGCTTCTCTTGTTTTGATAAGTTGTTGCTTCTCTTGTTTGATAACTGACTTATAAAAAAGTCCACAAATCTAAATTAAGGGCTGGACTCTTCAATAATATCAACATTGCAGAAGCCAAGCAACAACAACAAAACTAAACAAAAAGCCCCACGAAGCGAAACCAAATAAACAAAAACTAAACCAAACAGAAAGAAAAGAAAAAAAAAAAACAAAAAAAAACGAGAGAGAGAGAGGGGCCTGGGAAACTATCCTAAAGAAAATTAACCCCAGGAGTAAATCAAACATGAGTTTTGACTGGATTTTGAATTTGTCCTCTCTAACAAGAATGAGATAGAAGAAAACACATTTAAATATGTATTAGACATCAGCTAAGAGTGCTGTAATAGACCTGAATATTTATGAGTGGCTGATGGTATTGTGGCCATTGTTCCTAAAGGACAGATACTAAAATATTTAGGGGTGAAGTGGCACACTGAGTCTTCAAATTAATAAAGACTAAATTCCTGTACCTGTTTGAGAAATTGCATTGCCATGGAGTTACAGGTTGGATGAAACCAAGTAACTGAAGAGAAGTGGGCTGGGTCATCACTGCACTGGGTAGCTTGTAGAGCCCTCAGTGTGTTGCCTTCGCATGGGTCTGAGTGTAGGAAGAGCAACAAGCTATATAAAGTCCCTCCTTCCACATCAATCATACAGAAGGGCGCATGTGCACAGGCCCTATGGCTACAGCCGTAAGCCACTTCTTTCCTTGCCCAAAGCCTCACGTCAGCTGAGCACGTCAGCAGCACGTGAACTGGTGTGCTTTATGGCAGAGTCGCGAAAGCATAAAGCAGCTTGACCATTGCTGCGTTAGGATCTTCTGCTAGGTCGGCATTCCACGCTCAATTGTTGGCTGGCAGCTTAGCCGTTGGCACTTCTCCGACTGAGGTGACCATGGCGGGGGTAGTAGCGCTAATGCGGAAAACCCGAGATTATGTTAAGACCAAGGAGTTTCGAGATTATATAACCAGCACCCACTTCTGGGGTCCTGTGGCCAACTGGGGCCTTCCGCTGGCCGCCTTTAAGGATATGAAGGCGCCTCCCAACATCATCAGTGGCCGCATGACGACGGCCCTCATCTTCTACTCCATGGCTTTCATGCGCTTTGCCTACCGTGTCCAGCCTCGAAACTACCTGCTGATGGCGTGCCATTTCACCAACGTGTTGGCGCAGAGCATCCAGGCGAGCCGTTATGTGAACCACCACTATGGTGGCGGAGCCAAAGCCAAAAAACCTCAGGCCAAATAAGCTTGGTGACTGGGGGGCGAGAGGGGTAGCCTGAACCAGACTTTGCAGCTTCCAAGTACTGGACTCTATTCCTCTTAAAGAAAAGCCAAGGAAAACTTTGGTTTGCAAACCCGATTTAAACCTGCAGTTTGGTTAATTAAAAAAAAAAAAAAAAGCATCAAATTGATATTGAGTGTTGCTTGTTTTGTGAACTGGGAGGGGAAAGGTTTCCTAGGTAAGAGGGAGGGCAAAATGGTGGGGTCTCCCTCTTCAAAAGACTTCGGGGTTAGATGTGGGAGGAAGACAAGAGGAAAATCAAACTATTCATAGCTTTGCTTAAAAAGAAAACAAAACCAACCAAAGAACCTCTCTAGGGAACAGGCTTTTGGGTGTCCAGTGTTTGGTGTCACAGGTAACTTAAAATTTGGTAGTGACAAATCCCTACACCAAAGAGGGTAGGGTTGGGGGCTGTTTTTGTAGAAGGAAATGTTTAGAAGGGTGTTTAAATAAATGTAGAGAAATTTCAGTTTACATTTTCAAATACTTAAGAGTTTAGTGTCTCTTGGTTACCTAGGGCAATAATGGAAGTTGCCATGGAGATAGGATAAAGGACTCAGAATGGTTTCTTGGCTCAGGGTGGTTGCTGTCAATTCGCAAAGTTCTAGGTAAACAAGCCTAAATTATAATGCTTTCCCTTTACCCTTTAAAGTGGAAAATTACAGGAGTTTGTGCAGTTGCTGAGCCCTGCCCCAGGGCTGATAACTAGAGCGAGGGATGGGGGGTGAGGTCACTGGTCAGTAGCAGTGGTTCAGAGTACCCCCTAGGAATTCTCTGGGTACCAATGATGTATTAAACCAGAGAGCTTGTAAAGAGGCAAGACCAAAGTTGTGAGGTACAATTATTATAGCTAGGACAAGCTGTCCTCTGGGGTTTGATCCACATATACCTTGCCTAGGAGTCTGCTGAATCCAGGAAAGTCCACGTGGTTTCTGGGGGACCCAATACACATATTCAGAAGTGCTGAACCTGCTTCTGATCACGTTTACAAATTCAATGAAATTCAAACCCCTTCTGAAAGGTTCTGAAGCCATTTGCTCTTGGCTAAGACATGCCCAACAGTGGAACTTCAGGAAAAGCTGCAGGAACTGTCAACTGTAGCATCCAAGCATGAGTCTTACTTGTGGGAAGTGCCTTTCACATTCTGAATATGAGGGTGGAGGGTAGGGCACAAATTACAGGACAAGATATTAGCTGCCTGCCGGACTATAACCAGCCACCCAATAATTTAACAAACACTGGCTCCATTTGTGTGGTCTCTGTGGCTGGAAGATCTATTTCCAGGTTTATGGGTGTTTGTGGGAGACCTCAGCTCCATTTCTTCCTGTAGCAGTCTCCAAAAGACTGCTCATGACACAGCATGGCTCTCCCACCGTGGTGTTTGCAAAGGGTGTTAGGTCAAAGTCTTACTGTGCTGAAGCTTAATCATGAAGTGATGTATCATCACTTTTGCTATGCTCACAAGGCAACCCTGCTGCACTGTGAAATACCAGAAGGCAAGGATCACTAGGGCTCACCTGTGGAGGCTGGCCTTTCCCACAAGGTTCTGAAAGAAAAACTGCTTCTCGGTATACAGCCAGTATACAGTATAGAGAGCCGTCTCACAAAGAACTGCTAGAGTGCTCAGCCAAGTCCTTGAAGTTACGAAGTGAACTATATTAAGATTTTTATTAAAACATTAAAGTATTTTTTTTACTTCACTGAGTATCACATGAGTAGAAATTAATATTTAGGCCTGTCTCACAAAGTATATTTTATAATTTGAATATATTTTAATAAAGGCCACTGTTGAGTGAATGCTTCTCAGAGCAGTTAAGTTTCCAATTATCCTAGCAAAGGGAAAGGAGGCAATCTCTGATAATTTCCTTATCTTTGCAACTATTCTATGTTTTGTACTTCAGATCTACTTGGGAATTGGCTTTTATTCTTTGACAAAGTTGCAAAATAAATGCAAAATCTTGCTTTACTCTTGAAGTCTTCTCAAGGACCTTCACAAATGAAGGGAGAAAGAAATCATAAGACTAAACAGCAACCTGTAAGATTAAATAGCAAGCTGTAAGCACATTGGCATTCATTTGGGTTACAAAGTCAAAATACATGCCAAATCCAGTCTCTATTGCTACCCAGTCTGGAGTATCCCAGTTGGGCAGGCAGCGGGCCAGGTGAGGAAGTAAATTCAGCTTTGCTGAGTCTTGGCAAGGAGCATTTCTTCTAGGTAGTTCTGGGAACATAGCAACGTCCAGGGGTGACATGAAGCAGTTTAACGTCACAGACCTTGGGAATGAGCAGATAGAGGATGGAAGTGAATCTGACTCCCACAGAACACTGCATACAATATAGTACAAGGCATGAATGAATTTATGAGCATGTTGAAAGAGAATGATTTGTTTTGACTACTGCTAAGAATGATGAAATTTCCAATTTTACAGAATGAGAGGCAGCTTCACCAACAGTATAATTAGCATTTTCACAAAAAAAAAAAAAAAAAAACCAGTTCCAGTGCCTGAGGCCACAAGCTCTCAGGAGACACTGGAAATATGCACAGTTTACTTGTTCTCTGGGGGCAGGGAACTGAAGAATGACACCAGGGTCTGACATACGAAGAAAATGTTGTACAACTGTGCCACACCTCCACCTCTTTATGATTTGTTTTTATTTTGAAATAGGGGCTCTCCAAGTTGCCCTGGCTGGCTTAGAACTTGGGATCCTCCTCCCTCAGCCTTTGGAGTACTTGAGGTCACAGGCATAAGCCTTCTCACTTCTCTGGAATTTACTCTCATCCATGCCCTGTCGACAGCAAAGGGACATCTGCCCTTTTCCAGACACCCCTTTTGGGACAGTGGCCTGGGCCCTCCCCTGCAAAGCTCAATCAAGATATTCTCTAGCCTGCCACTAAGCAGCCTGGTAATCCCTCCCCTACCGACGCTGGCTACTCGAGCCCATACTAACAGTTCCACACTCAGAGGAAAGGGTAGAGAATGACCACATTCCGCTTGCCTATATCATAAGTAAAAACAAATTTAAAAATGTTTATTTGGACACTTATATCCCAGACCATTCTTTGGCACGGTCAGAGTAAAACTTCCAGGCAGAGCCAGAGGGTAAGGGGGTACAGTACACCTCTGTCAGGGGCAGAACACTCCCTCACAGACCTAGTTCTCACCATGTAAACAGCTGTAGTTTAGGACCAGAAAAAAGACTCTCTCCTTAAAACAGCAAAAAGTCCCTAGGTTATTGATAGCAAAACCCAGCACAGGACAAGTATTTTTGACTGACTACATCACATAATTCCAGTTGAAATATAAAAACAGTATCTCTGATGCATTATAGAAAGGGCAGGACAACAAAAACTCCTGCACTTTGGAAATGTTTCTTTTTTGTGCAGAGAAGGATGCCTGACCTGGAAGCCAGGCCAACTTTCACAAAACATGTCTGGATGTTGTCGAAGGACAATGTAAAGCAAAAGAGAATATTTTCATTTTTATTATTTGGCAGAAAAACAATAAACTAGAGTTATTTAAGCCAATCAGCTTTCTACTGGACACTAAACAAGCACAATTAATGTTACAGTAAAAACTGGGCGTCTCTGGCAGCATTTGAGAGCAGAATGGTTTTTGATCATGTCACAAATGATATATTGGCTCACCTAACACCAGACCTTGACTTCAGGGATATGTGGCTGACCTTGCTACACAATGTTTCACAAGTCCGTAAGCCACTAACGACAGAATGGGCACTTGGCTTGCTTTGAAAAGGTTTGTATGTTTGTTTCAAGACAGGGGGTTTCACTATGTATAGTCTTGGCTAGCCTGGATCTCACTTTGTAGGCCAGACTGGCCTTGAACTCACAGAGATCAACCTGTCTCTGCCTCCTGGATGCTGAGATTAAAGGTGTGCACCACCACACCCAACCTTCCTTTTTAATAGTAAGGGTACAGAGAAGAGCAAGTGAGACTGTCATATGAGAAGTCAGATATCAAAGGGATGAGGCTATTGTGCCCCTCTTTAACATTCAGTACCTACACTCACCTCAAGCCTTCCTTTCAGGTGTCTGTCTCCCGCATCCTTTGAAGTTTGTGTTTGATGCTGTAGATGGAGGGTGTCTAGCTTCTGCAAGTCTTCTGTAAGGCCACTTCTAAGATCTGTGTTGCTTCTCAGAAACCCTTTCACCACATCCAGTTGATTTGAGATCTGTAAGAGGAAGTATACAAAATGCTGCTTAGGATAATTATTGTAACAGAATTCAATCCAAATGGAACAGGGTAATTTCAAGATTGGCTCCAGGGCTGCAGGCAAAGCTCAGCAGCAGGAACACACTTGGCATGTGCAAGGTACTGGCTTCCAGCTTCAGTCTTCCCCTAAACCACTTGCCCCTGTCTATAGGTCTACCACAGGACAGAAACACTGACTACTGGCAACTATCCACACATAGGTTACGTTTGCAAATCAAAAGCAAACAAATTTGGGCTGGAGAGATGACTCAGAGGTTAAGAGCACTGACTGCTCTTCCAGAGGTCCTGAGTTCAATTCCCCGCAACCACATGGTGGCTCACAACCATCTGTAATGGGATCTGACGCTCTCTTCTGGTGTGTCTGACGACAGCTACAGTATACTCATAGACATAAACGAAATAGTCCTTTAAAAAAAGCAAACAAATTATTTAAAACAAGGAACACTCATGCCATGTATGGTGGCCCTAACCTTTGTCCCAGCACTGGGGAGGCAGAGGCAGGTGGATCTCTGAATTTTCTGTCCACCATCTACATACTGAGTTGAAGGCCAGCCAAAAATCTTGCCTTAAAATAAACATAGCCCAACACACACACATACACACAGCCAGGCATGGTTTTCATGCCTGTTAAAGTCAGCACTTGGAAAGCTGAGGATGGAAGATGACCACAAGGTACAGGCCTATACCCAAAATAAATAAGACAAAATAAAAAAGCACTCTCCACTCAAACCAAATATGATCACAGAAACATCAGCTATATAGAGTGTTTATCACCTCTATATTTTTTTTGCTTCAAAACTTGAATTTATATGGAAAGTGTTCATCTTATACTTTTGAGGGTTTGTGCCTGCCTATGTAAGTATTACTGATAGAAGATAAATCTATAAACAGTACATATTCCAAGTCAACAGGGTATGAGGTTAAAAAGTCACCTTCTTTTACATCTGACCCTAATTATTCCATTCTCTCCTATACATTTCTTCTAAAAGGACGTCATGTGTTTGCATGTACACATTTTTGAAATCACAGAGTATGCACACACAAGCATTCTGCTTTCTCCCCACCACTCTTCACCCCTCTTGTCTTCTCCCTAACCATCCCTTTCCTAGATTCAGGACTTCTAGCTTTATTCTGGGACCCATTTAGTTTAACCAGGGCCATCTGTATGATCTCCTGATTGGAGCTATCCACAGGAGCTTACTGAGATCACCAGGAACTACATTAACTATAGGCACTGACTCTCTCTGAATTTACTAGTAGCAAAGAGGTCAAGACCTCTTATATATATATTCAATACAGGGTTTCTCTGTGTAGTCTTGGCTGTTCTGGAATTCACTCTGTAGACTTGCCTCGCCTTGAACTCAAAGATATAACTGCCTTTGTCTCCTGAGTGCTGGGATTAAAGGCTTGTACCACCACCACCCAGTTAAAAAAAGAAAAGTCAGGCTCCTGTTTACTTCAGACTTCCCTTAAACATAGGATCCTCTTGCCTCAGGTCTCATTTTATTGGATTATTTTGTATGTATGAGTGTTTTGTCTGTCTGTATGTGTATGATGCCTGCAGAGACTAGAAGAGGACATCACATCCCCCTGAAACTAGAGTTATAAATGGCCATGAGCCATCACATGGGTGTTGGACACCAAACCTGGGTCCTCTGCAACAGCAGCCAGTACCCTGAGCCATCTTTCCAGTCCTGTAAGCTTGATTTTTAATGGCTGAATAATATTCCAATTATGGAAGCCCCATTTTCAATACATTCTGAACCTTTTATTGGGACAAGTAACCATGTGGAATTTACCCTTGCACAAATGTGACTCACATAAATGGCATTTCTGTTTATAGAAAGAGAAGGCAACTTTTAATTCTGATTGGAGTCTGTCTTAATTTTAGTAGTCAGCCAGAAATGCTATGTATAGAAGTAAATTTAAATCTCCCAACATCATACTTGTCAACATTTTAGCCAGTACAAGGAATCTCAGAGTGGTACTATGTGAATGTCTGCACTGGTCTTATCCCAGAACACCTTCATTTCCTGGCCACTGCTGAGCACAAACTAACTAGCACTTCACACCTCTGCTAAGAGCATCCTTCCTTCCAGGCCAACTACTGAGCTTTTACTAAATCCTCGAGTTATAGCTCCTTTTCTGTTTTTGTGGGGAGGGTTCCTCCTTACATCAGATAATCCTACAAGTATCTTGTTCCAGATTCTGCTTGAGCTCTTATGCCACTATTCCACTTTGGAGCACATATTAGGTCCTCAAGCATTTGCTAAGTATTGAAAGAATATGTACTTCTAGGCAACACTTGACTTAATCAGAAACCTGGCTCTCTGTGTCTGTCCTGGCTGGAGTTTTATGTCAACACAAGCTGGAGTCATTTTGGAAGACAGAATCTTAATTGAGAAAATGTTCCCACCAGATTGGTCAGTGGGCAAGTCTGTGGGGCATTTTCTTGACTAAGGATGGATGTGGGAATGCCAGGTGAGCCTGAGTTGTTTAAGAAAGCAGGCTGAGCTCCTGCCTCCAGGTTCCTGCCTCGACTTCCCTCAGAGATGGAGTGTGACCAATCAACCCTTTCCTCCCCAAGTTGTGTTTGTTTATCACAGCAACAGAAAGTGTTAGAGCACACCGCTACCACCTCTCTCCTCCTCACACTTCCCTGTACCTCTTCCGGCAACACCTCTTCTGCTGCGGCTTGAAGATACATCTCTTGCAGTTTTTCCTTCAGCAATTCTATTTCGATTTCATGGATTTGGCTCACACTCAAGTAACTTCCTGTTTCAAATTCACACCCATCTCGTTCATCTTCCTCAGGAATGTGAACAGCCCAATCAGATGTCAACAGCTGTGGGGTGATCACACAAATCCATCAACAAACTATGTTTTAAAGTTCAGGTTTTAAACTATTCTTTATCAATTCCTTGAGAATTTCATATATGCACATAATGTATATTATAGTCACTTTACTCACCATGACTTCTCCTGGAGTCACTTGTCCATTAAAACTTCATTCTTAGATATGTCACTGTTTGCAGTGTTGGTAATGGAACGCAGAGACTAAACTATGATAGATAACTAAACTACCACCCAGCCACACCCCCAGCCCCTCGTACTGTATTACCAGAAGCCTTGTATTTGAGTGCAGGCCCAAGGACTTGAGTTCCATTCCTGCATCTCATAAGGTGAAAGGAGAGAACAGAATCCCAAGAGTTGTCCTCTGATCTCCAAATGTGTACTGTGGAATGCACGTGTGTGTGTGTGTGTGTGTGTGTGTGTGTACACACTGGTGCACACCCACATGGGCACATATGCATACACATAACATAAACAAACTTTAACAGAAGAATTCTACTGGATTATTCATAGAATTTATAACAAAATACCATTACCTAGATCTATTTTAGCCGCACACAGTTTTATATCAACTTTTCCCCTTTGTTCACATTATTATAAAACTTAGTTTGGAGTTGGGGCTATAGTTCAGTGAGAGAGCAATGTGTGAGGCCCAGCCCTAAGTTCTTCCCCAAGCAGGCTTTCCAAATAGTAATAAACTACAGATTAGGAGTGTAGAGTACTTGCCTGGCATTCACAAGGACCTGTGTGTGTGTGCTATTATCATGAGTGCATCAATACAGAAATACAATCTGGTTAAAATAAACATCAAATTTGGGCTTCTTTTGTTTGAGAAAGGGTCTCATAATGTAGTTTAGGCTTCCCAGGAATTTAGCACACAATATAGGCTGACATTCAATTCAGAACATAATATAGGTTGTCTCGACCTCCCAAGTGCTGAGATTTACATGCACTACAAATTCTAATGAATGACTATGGATGTTTTTGACACCTTTTTGTATATCAGAACTGTTAACTGCAGTTTCAGATGGGCAGGATGGTGTATGCCTATGACCCCAGTACTCATTATGTAGAGGTGGACTGCTGTATACACATTTGGGGACACATAGTCTACATATGAAGTTCCAGGCAAGCAAGGCTAAGAGTAAGATCTTGTTCCAAAAAAACTCAAATAAATCTATGAAGATTTTTACCTGTTCTATTCTGGAATATACCGCTACAATCTCTGGAATATTCTTGAATTCGTTCAGAAAATTTTGGATCTTTATCTGAAAATCTTGAAGCCAAGTAGATGAAACTTTCATCTCTGAAGAGTGCATTATTTCATTTCGACACTTAATCACCTACATAAAAAAAAAAAAAAAAACAAGATAAGAGCCTTCAAAAGTCAGGAGATGTTAGGAAAGAATGAAGAGGTGTAGAGCATTGTGGGAGGAGGTGCTTCACTGGGATAAAGCCTTAGTTTTTCAAAGGATCCATGCCCCAGTGTGTTCTCTACCTCCTGTGTGCAGTTCATGGACATGTTCAGCTGTCCCTGCTGCCAAGCCTTTGCCCTAGCATCAGACTGAACCCATTGAAACTGTAAGCCCAATTAAGTGTTTTCCTTTATATGTTGCCTTGGATTATAGCAACAGAAAAGTAACTCATAGCCAGCCAGTGGTGGTGCACTGCCATGCTTGGGAGTAAGAGGCGGGCGGCTTTCCGAGTTCGAGTCCAGCCTTTGCTGCACAGTAAGTTCGTCTCACAGACCGGAAAAAAAAAAAAAAAAAAGAAAGAAAGAAAAGTAACTCATACCAACTCCTACAAGTTGTCCTTTCATCTCTACATGTGCATAATGTAAGTAAATGTAATAATAACAAATTGGACATGATGAACAATTTTTAAAAGCCTTGTAAGTTAATAGGGTAAATTGGGACCATGTAGCTTTAAAAAGAAATTACAGAAATACTTTACTAAATTACAAAATTGACCAGTATGGTCTGGTATCCAGAGGACGAGGGCTGGACCTTTCATGAGACCACTGCATCATCTGGCACAGAGGACAATGGAGCCTGCTAGCCCATAAGTCAGATCTTTACATCTGTCAAGCCATGAAGTCCCTGTGGACTCCAAACTGAAAGGCTCAAGTGCAAGGCCTTTGTGAAACTGGTTTATATGCAGGTAGGAAGATGAAGGCATACATAAGGTACCAGCATGACCTAGAGAATGTATGTCTCATAGTATAGAGGCCCCAGGGTTGAAGTATAGGGCTCTTGGTGATTAATCACAACCATCTGTAACTCCAGCTCCATGAGATCTGATGCCGGTTTTTTTCCGAGACAGGGTTTCTCTGTGTAGCCCGGGCTGTCCTGGAACTCACTCTGTAGACCAGGCCGGCCTCGAACTCAGAAATCCGCCTGCCTCTGCCTCCCAAGTGCTGGGATTAAAGGCGTGCGCCACCACTGCCTGGCTCTGATGCCGTTTTTAACCCTCCACAGGCACCAAGTAGGTATGTGATGCATGGACATATGTGCAAGCAAACACTCATACACATATAATAAATGTCAAAAATTATAAATAAATACAATAATTCTGTAGACTCAGGCAGGACAAATAAAGCGGGACAACAGGCCAGAGTCTGGCTATAGAATACTGTCAAGGGTGAAGAATTATTCAACCCACTGCTACACAAGTAACAACCAAGGTAGAGAAATTCAAAGGAGAGGGTAGAGACATGCTCAGTGGTTCAAAACCCTTGCTGTCCTTTCTAGAGGAGCCACCTGATTCTCAGCTCCTACCCGGCAGCTAACATCTGTTTCTCCAGTCTAATGGCATCTAATACATTCTTCTGGCCTCCACAGAACTACAAGCTCATGATGCACAGACAAACATGCAAGCATAACACCATACACGTTAAAATAAAAAGAAGAGAAGGTCATGGTGGAATGCAATTGTGATCACAGCACTTGAGAGGCTAAGGCAAGAGAATTATGAGTTCAAGGCACACACGATACCTTGTCTCCAAAAGAAAAACAAGAAACCTCCTTCCTTAGTCTTGGAAAACATCATCCCAAAATGTCTTTGTGCAGGTTATAGTTATGTCAATTTGACATATGCTGGAGTCATTTTGGGAGAGAGAACCTCAGTTGAAAACTTCCTCCAGTAGACTGGCCCATGGTACATTTTCATGATTGATGTGGAAGGGTCTACTTCACTGTGGATGGTGCCATCGCTTTGGAAGTAGTAGCAGCATCCTTCCGTGGCTCTGCATCAGTTTCTGCCCTGACTTCTCTCAGTGACTGACTGAGCTGTGGAACTATAAGCCTTTCCTCCACAGGTTGCTTTTGGTTATGATGTTTGATTACAGAAATAGAAACCCTAACTAGGACAAAAATGGG
Source organism: Mastomys natalensis (assembly GCA_021653895.1). Taxonomy (NCBI): domain Eukaryota; kingdom Metazoa; phylum Chordata; class Mammalia; order Rodentia; family Muridae; genus Mastomys; species Mastomys natalensis. Next base: position 86,918 of record JAJTUV010002512.1, read on the forward strand.
ATCAAGTTCAGAGGTACTATGGTCATAGACCCAACCATGTTTTTGTTTTCCTTCATAGTATTGTAGAAGGATTTTGGAACTAGGGACTATGAGAGGTTGGAAGATAGGCACACTAAGATCTTGCCTGGTTTGTAATGTTCTAGAGGGACATTTTGAGGAATCTCCTTAAAAAACTCTATTGGGGTCATTTAATATTTTGAATTAAAACTCTTTAGTGTCTGGTGATCTGGAGATGAAGAATTGACCATGATTCACAAGAGAGCAGCACCACTGAAATGGAACCTCATTACTAGGACAATGGATGCTGGTTAGCTGGAGCTGAGAAATCAGCAGTGATTAAGAAAAGGATTGTAAACCTGGAAGTATTTCTATAGAGTCAGCACAAAGGTGCTGTTTTTCGGAAGGCTGCATCTTATGCTTGCAGCCAGATTTGGTAGTGTTCAAGCTACCCAGAATGTACTAGTTTTGAAGGCATGAAGAAATAATGGAAAACAGCTGAGGTTTGGCACTATATGGTAGGGCTAGAGTCCCCGAAGAAAGGCAAGAGTGGCTATTAGTGAAGGTGGAACATTAGTTGTAGTAGAACCCCCAGGATTGAAGGACTCATGAGAAGGTGAGGCTTAGCACCATGTGTCTGGGTCAGTGTGCCTAAAGAGAGCCCAGGAGACACTTTAAGAGTAGGTACAAGCCAGATCCAGTGCAGACCCCAGTATTTGAGAGGCCGGGACCATTGGATGACCTCCAAAGCATCGGCAGCCATGGAATGGAGCCAGCCTGAGCCTATGAAACACTGTGTCTGCTGCTGCAGGACTGTTGGAACCCAAAAGATCATGAATGAATCCCAGATGTCCCAGAGCCTGAGCGTCTGACATTGGTAAACCTTAATTTCGCTTTGATTTGATTTGACTGTGACTGTGCTTGTGCCCTGGTTCTTTACTCTTTATAGAGCACAGAGTATTTAACGTTTTCATTTTACAGGAGTCCTCAGTCATGGCAGCTGGGGTACTTTAGTAAAACTTTGGGATCTTTCAAAGTATTAGAATTTTTAAAGACTGTGAGACCTTTAAAAGTTAGAATGTTTTATACTGTGATATTAACATAGCATCTTGGGAACAAACTATAAAGATTCTAGCTGAAAAGTATGTCAAGTTGATAAGAGGTCAAACTAGTTTCATGTCAACTTGACACAAAATGACAAGAATCATGTTGAAATAGGGAACCTTGGTGGAAAAAAGTGTCCCCACTAGATCAGTCTGTGGTGTATTTTCTTGATTGGTGAATGATATGAGAGGACCGGGCCCACGGTGAGAAGTGTCACTCTGGGCTAGAGGTCCTGTGTTGTATAAACAGCAGGCTGAGCAAGGTATGAGGAAGAAGTGCCCCTACGTTTCTTCCTGCTCTGACCTCATTTAACGACAGACTGTGCTAGAGAACTGTAAGGTGAAATAAAGCCTTTCCTCTCCAGGTTCATTTGGTCCTCACAGCAATAGAAACCCCAAGAAAGGGTTCTGTTTCCTTTTTGAAAAGTTTGCATCTTTCTCCCAAAAGTCTTAAAATATTTCGCAAGCATATTGGCTCTAAAACACACACACACACACACACACACCCCTTCACCTTACATTTTGAGATAGGGTCTCCCAGTGAACTTGGATCCTATTGCCTCTGCTCTTGACCCAATGCTGGAGTTAGATATGGATTTCCACACTAAGCATTTCCATGAGTGTTCAGGATCTGAAATTAGATCTTCATGGTTGGCTAGCAGCCACTTTGCTGACTGATCCATCTCCCCAATCCCTCACAACTATTTTTATACAGAAAACTTCTTTACTTTGTTTATGGCAGAGAAGATAAATCTGAGTTCCATCTACTCAAATGGCCAACTGTACTGTGATTTTTGAATGAAAATGTCCCTTTCTAAGCTCGTAGGGTGTGACAGGGTTGTGGCCTTGTTGGAGTAAGTATGGTCTTAGAGGAAGTGTGTCACTGGGGGTGGCTTTGAGGATTCAAAAAGTCCATTCCAAGCCTAAAGTTCCTCACTTCTTGTTGTCTGCCAATCCAGATGTAGAACTCTCAGCTTCTCCAGCACCATGCCTGCCTTGATGATAATGGACTAAAAGCAGCCCCAATTAAATGTCTTTTCTAAGAGTTGCCTTGGTCATGGTGTCTCTTCACAGCAGTGAACACTGATTAAGAACAAGCACAGTAACAAAGTGTCAGGAAAGTAATTCTAGAGAAGTGTAAGGTTACTGCTTGATTACACTCACATTCAGATTCTTGGGACATGCAGGGCACACAGGAAATAAGGTCCTTGAGCTGCTTAGTGATGCCAACTTTGGACTCAAGTCTTTCTTTGCCGTTGCTTTTCTGAGTGCTGCTAAGCTACACCTGTGTGTCTGGCTTATTATCAGAGTAGGTTCGTTGTAGCCTTCCTAGTGTTGACCAGACTGCATGGGTAGACAGTTCTGACTCTGACAGCTCTTACCTCTGTGACCTTCTTCCGGTCAACCACAAAGTGATCGCAGGAGTTGATGAGACTTAAAAGAGCAACTGCATCACATTCCTCAGGTCCTCGTTTGTCAGCCAGTCCTCGGGGCATGAAGGCCTATAATAAGGGAGGTACTAGGTCATCTGAGTGTCCCCCGAACTCTGAGTGCTACAGAGGCAAATTCTTTCTCCATTTCCTAACTGATGACTAATGGTCTCTTATCCTCTGGAGTTTCAAGCTAGAACCCTGTGAGTTCAAAATGCAAGGGGGAAAAAGAACTATCTATCTAAGCGGAGCATTAATGGTAGGGTAGCACTACCCCTGTGCAATATTACAGACATCTGATAAAATGGCTTTCTTCTTGTCCTTTTGTTTTGCTTTTTTGAGACTGGGTCTTTCTCTATAGTCCTGGAGCTCAATATGTAGGCCCTGGATGGCTTCAAACTCCCTACCTAAAAGGTATGTTTGAAAGCAAACACAATCCAGTCAGGAAGCAGCTCCAATGCTTTCTACAGGACTGTTCGTAGTGATATTCCAAAGGCTGGCAGTAAGCACAGGGAGAGTTGCTGTCATGACAAGAGAATATCATACTTGAGCCTCCCAAGTGTTACTCAGACTAACACAGGGTCCTCATAATCTTCTCTGTCTAGTAGCTACAGAGCTTAACGAAGAAGTGAACTTACCCACGTAACTGATATAAGGAGACTAAAGAAAGCCAACAGCCCAATACAGCTACTGTTGAAGGGAAAACAGACAGTCCATCAACGCCTCTGAATTGGCCTAGCTTCCTGGTGGAGAGTAGATTCTATCCAACATGTTCATGCTAATACATACAATTGTCTTTGCCATGTTAGTTTTATTTTGGTAAGTATTTCCTTTATTTGGGAACCAGAAGCTAACAGGGAACCTCTATTGCCTCCTTACAGCAGCACTGCACACTGACATGTGTCACTCAGTAAACACATAGCAGAGAAACACCTACAACAGTACCTCTGTCTTCCACTATCTTTTCACTGAGGAGCTAGAACTGGAGAAATGAATCCAAGCAGGCCACGCTGGGCCTCACTGGTTTGTCAGTAAGTGTAGAGTTCACTAGAAGGACACCAAGAAACCTCCCCGAAGTATTCTACAACGAAACAAACCCACCAAAGTCCTATGTGAAAGGCTACCCATCTCACTGTGTGTACAGCTAGCCAGGAGCCAAGAACAGTGCAGAGGGCCACGTGGGTGGCCACGACCAGAATCTAGACAGAAGATGAAAAGGTGTGCTAGAGAGGTGGACAAGAGAAGCACTCCAAAAACCCTGCACAGGTAGGAACCTGGAGTGCCCCAAGGAGGGAAAAGATGAAAGTAGAACAATTCTAGGGAGAGGTTGGAGATGCAGCCCTGTGGTAGAGTACCTATACATGTATTCTATTGCACCCAGGTCCTGAATTCTCTTCCTCAGTATGGCAAAACCACACATAGGCATAAGAAAAGAGGAGTCTCTCCTCTTTGGGAATCAGGTGGGTAAATCCCACTGTAGAACTAAATGCCAAGTGCTGAGGAGATACAGCAGAGGGGTCAGGGAAACACCCGGATATGCACATCCGTAGCTCTGAACTACAAGGGCAAGGCTAGGGTCATTGGTAGACAGGCTAGAGGAGGAAGAGGAAGAGGCAGAGGAAGAGGAGGAAGAAGAGGAGGAGGGGAAGAGGATGAGATGCCACAAAGGCACGAGTGTCTAAACCCAAGCGGCCAGCGGTGAGTGGAACATGCCTGATAGGTAAAAACAATGAAGCTAGGAGCTATGCCGCATACCTGCAAACCTAGAAGTAGTTAAGAAGTAGAGGCAGAAGAACCAAGAGACCAACCTGGGCTACATATAGACTCAATAAACCGAGGGTTGAGGGTGTAGCTCAGTGTTAGAGTGTTTTCCTAACATGTGTAAGGTCATGGGTTACATTGCCAGCCTTGAAAGAAAGAGGGAGAAGGCTGGAGAACAAAGGTCACAGATGCAGGGCAGGGGCAGGGTTGCATGAGTTGGAGAACATGTAGGAGCTAAGGAGTAAGAGGCATCAAGTCCTCTTGAGGAAGTTCTGCTAAGAACACGTATAGATAGCTGATAAATGGGCTGATAAGCAGGAAGGGATGGATTCTGAGAAAACCCCTCCCCGCCAATTTTATTTTCTAAGTATTTTTCAAGTAGTTATAAATATAGCTCCACTGAGCTATGATATACCCCTTGAAGTATGTAAATAAGAGGTTTTGAGTCAGATAGTTTTAAGCAACTATTACTGTGGGCAGGAATCTGGAGGCAGGAGCAGATGCAGAGGCCATGGAGGGTGCTGCTTACTGGCTTGCTCCTCATGGCTTGCTCAGCCTGCTTTCTTATAGAACCCAAGACCACCAGTCCAGGGATGGCACCACCCACAATGGGCTGGGCCCTCCTCATATCAATCACTAAGAAAATGCCCTACCGGCTTGCCTCCAGTCTGCTCTTGTGGAGGCATCTTCTTTACTTGGGGTTCCCTCCTCTCCAGATGGTTTTAGCTTGTGTCAAGTTGATGTAAAACTAGCTAGCACAAACTAAGCAAATAGCAAAGCTGTTTGTATGGTGATGGGATTAAGCAGGAAGCAGAAGAGTGGATGGCTAAAGATTTAAGGGATGAATTCCAACACATAAGTGCAGAAAGAAAAAACACACACATATGGAGAATTATAGGCTCAACGAAGACAAGGAAGTCTGTGTTTGGGGCACCCGTCAACTCCATGACGCATGAGCAAAGCTAGCAGCTGGGATGAAGGAGGGAAGATGGGAAGAAGAGCTTGGGGAGGGAAGGCAGGAACAGATTGTTCTAGGAACCGAAGTCCACAGAGAGGCATTAGGGCTCAAGATCAGGAATGAAGTGAAACCAGTGAGTTCCCTTCCGAGCTACTTCTCTTGAGTACAAGCATATGGTGTTTGTGTGGGCCTGAGTTGGGTCAGGCAGGCTCAGAGAAAGAAAACAGTGAAAATGATTGCAAAGGAACGGTTGTAATGGGCAATGAGAACTAGGCTATATGGCAAAGCCAAGCAGAAGGGAAGAGACTACCCAGGATTGAGAAGCAGTATAAAAGGCAGAGGGCAGGGGACAGTGTTTGGGGAAGAATATGTGGACAGAGATGGGGTGTGGGCAAACATCACTATGTGAGGGTAGAGGATGCTAGGCCAGGGAACCCAGGACCTGAGATGATGGAGTTAGAGCCAGAATGCATACACGAGGTTCAACTAAGTGGTCTACAGGTGGCCAGCAACAAAAGCTGGCAAGAGCAGGTGGCACAGGTTTCAGAAATACTTCAAAGCTGTGAATACTGTATCACACAAGAATGAATACTGTATCACACAAGGTGAGAGTTTTGTTCCTTTCAGGCATCTTCCCCCATATGCTCTAGGTAAAAGAACTTGGCAACATGACAGTGGCAGTAAAAAACCAGTATTAGTGGACGAAGCTGGAGATATGGCTTCAGTGGTTAAGAGGATTTACTGTTCTTCCAGAGGGTTGGAGTTCAGGTCCTCATGCTGGGAAAGTCACAGCCACCGTCACTCCAACTCCAAGGCATACAACACGGGTGACATATATTCACACATCAACATTATACAAAAGTACCTTATTTTCCTGAAACAGGGTCTCTCTATGTAGACCATGGTGACCTCAAACTCAAGAGATCTGTCTGTCTCTACTTCCCAAGTGCTCAGATGATAAGCAGGCACCACCAAGCCAAGCCCAATACTTTTTAATCTTAAAGAAAAAGAAGAAAAAGAAGAAAAAGAAGAGGAGGAGGAGGAAGAGGAAGAGGAAGAAGAGGAGGAGGAGAAAGAAACGGAGAAACCAGAGGTAGACCTAACATACAGTCCAAGAAATGCTCCTTCTACCTGCCAATCGTGGGCTTGCCCATACAGTAATTCCCAAAGTCAATTTGTATTAGGAAGCTACTTCTGACCCCTCCCTCCACTCACTACACAGCTTCTAGGAAACATCAAGAAATCAAAACAAATTCCCCAATCAGACTAGGCATTAAGTCACAGTGACAGAATCTAAGCACAGGCCTAACAAACCCTACCTCACAACTAACATTTCCACCTTCTAAAACTTTAGACCTTAGCCAGGCATCGTCCTGTCACACCACAGCAAAAATAAGCCTTTTAGTAAAGGACACCTCAACTGTTCTTCTATGCCCCTAGGCCTGTACTGATTTTTCCCTTAAGATAGGGTCTTACAATATGTAGCACAGGATATCCTCAAACTCGTAGTGAACCTGCCTCAGTCTCTCCAATGGTGGTATTATTTAAACACATGGGCCACTGCAGTTGGCTTCATGCTCCATCTTTCCCCAGCATCTCTTATTGGAATCTTAAGTATAACTTTCCAGAAGCAAAGCTCAAGTGCCTGCAGGAAGCGAAGAAACAGAAGCTTCTATTTTACTGAGCTTTGATGGGTCTACGCTAATCTCCCCTAACCACTACTCCACTAGACCCCAGAGAACAAACCAATTTTCTGGTACTTCTGTACTTTTTGAAGTCCCAGCTCGCACTCAAAACCCGCCCCCATCCTAGAGCACCAGGACAAACTTCATCTGCTTTCCTCCAGGCTGCAAGTGCTTACTTACCTTGGCTACCTCCCAAGGGTTCACGGGCCAGAGGCCAGGCCTGCAATTTCCCCAGTGCACGTCTCCATTTCTGTTCATGTGATGCCTCAAGATCTCGCGTTTCCACTCTGTGCACACCTGACACTGAGGCTGAAACTACAGGGGGCAGAGGTGAGCTGGAACCGGGATGGGTGGGGCAGCAAAATAGGAACACCCTGGGAGTGGTAAGCAGCCCCGCCCCACGAAGGAAAAAGACGGCAAGCACACGGAATTGGGGACAAGCTGTGGATATGCGCCCAAGTCCAGGGCCAGTAGCTCACCTGGCGAGCGCGCGGGCTGCACCTGGAACCGCCGCGGCAGGTGGCGTGGGGACCAAGGCCAGGGAGTGCGGCCAGCAGTCCACGATGGAAGGAGAGCACTTCTCGGTCTATGAAACCCTGCAGACAGCTGCGCAGCAGCAGCAGGCAGTGTCCTGCTTTCACCCAGTTTTTGTATTCGGCGCAATTGAGGCGCGCTGCCAGCTCCGACACCACCATGTCTTACTCCTGAAGGCGGGGCCCGCAGTACGCACGCGCGGCACCCTGGGACGCTCCCACGCAGCGCAGGCGTAGCCCAACCCAGAAAACGTCCCGGCGTTTAGCGTAGATGTGCGGTGCACACTTCAGATGCTAGAGGCTGGCCACTCTTTTCAGTTCCCGGAAGCGGCAGCTCCACCCCCGCTTAAAGGAACCGCTTTGGTTTGTGGACTGGGATCATTTACAGTAGTTTTTTTATTCTCTGAACACCCTACCAACCCTCTAACCAACCTGATTCCTCCAATGTGCTGACCTTTTTATTGTAAAGATGAAGGAATGCTCAAGGCGTGTTTCTTGAATGACATTATGTTCCTTGCACTGCGCAATTCTACAAAATTAACTCATTCCTAAACCCACAAAACAGCAAATTCAGGACATTAATAACATGCCTGTCCTCCAACTGAAGCGGGGCGGGGGCGGCGGGTATTGTGTTGTGTGGCCCCCTACGTATGCTCAAGTGACACTAGGGCCAGAAACTCAGTAATTGGAGCACCTGGCAGAAGCAAAGGGGATAATGTATTTCCTGGATTTGGAAGGAGGACTGCACAGCCAGAAGCTTGAAGCCTCCAGAAAAGGGTTATTTCAGCTGCACAGGGAAGCCGTATGCTACAGAGATCAGAATGCATTAGATTGTCAACATCACATCATGTTTTAGATTCTTTTAGTGAGTTTCTTGACCTTGGAAAACACGTTGAAGTGGAATGTAATCAAAAGACCCTGAAGAAACACTGTAGACAGAGATACCTTGCCAAGACTGCATGGCTCACACAGCACAGGCAATGTTAACAACCACTAGCTCTGGGTTCAAACTGTCAGTTCTTCGTGGTTTGATCTTGGCTGATCCTAATTTTAATATGAGACATTATTTACTTCTTTGTACCTCTGTTTATCATCTGTAAGAGGCGGTTATTAATACTTACCTCACAGTGTGGGGAGGAGCATTAGAATAATGCCTGGCACACAGTAAGCTTTAAGTAAATGCTAGTTCTTATTTCATATTGACCCAAATATGCTCTTTCATCCACTACTTACAGTATTGGACATTTTAGCAAACCACTGGCCAGTTGGATGTGGGGACAATTTATAAAAGAGACCAGATGTGATGATCTGGAGACTCAAAGTACAGCAGGCTGTTAATTTTGTCTTAGTAATCTCAACATTAGACCCATGCAAAGCAAATCCAAAAACCGCATTCGATCAAACCAAATTTAAAAAATTGCCAAAAAAAAAAAAAAAATACCCGATGAAATCTACATTAGGATTTTCCTTTTATGACTTGTCATCATAAGGTCTTTGAAAACTTTTCTGTAAGTATGAATTTTATATCAAGAACAACTGAAAGTGGGGACTGGGAGTGGGGAACATTCCTGTTTTCCCAATACTCAGAAGTTGATCATTTGGACTTATGAGGTTCAAGGTCAGCCTGGGCAACACTGGAAAGACCCTCTCTTATTTTTAAAAGAAAGAAAAAGAAATTTAATTGGTATTCCTTTTGAAGGGGAAAAACATGGCAGAAAAAGCATGTATGCCTACCCTTAAGTCAGTTCAGTCCCTGCAATTACTAAGTGATCATACTTCTCTTAACTTGAAAAGTCCTTTTATACATTTTGAAATAAAAATTTTGCAGATGTAAAAGGGAAAAGGGTGAATTAGGACTGATGTCTTCTTTCAGGGTTAAACTAATACAACCCAAAACATCTTCACCAAAGAGAGCTGGTAGTTCTCTGAAACTTGTACAAATTTTATTTATTACCGTAAATACTAAAATCACATTGAAAACACCTTAAAATCAAGTTCCAAACCACCTACTAGAGAAAAACCACTATGGCATCCAGTTTCTTTGATTGAATCTGGTTAACAAAAGAGGCAAAAGACATGGTTTGTGATGAAAGTTACGATTCAAATGCTAAGTATTTCCAAGCTTTAATAAAGTATATACCAATTCCAAGTACCAAGCATGATATCAAAATTCAAATTCATTGGTTTACTCTTAATAAGCATCAAAATCAAATTCTGTTCATTGAATCCTATCTTACTTGATTTACACAATGCATTCAAAGGTGAGTTATAATTAGGAAAAAAGTAGCCATTGAATGCATCATGTATAAAAATGCATTTAACATCTTAAAACCACACTTAAAAGAGAAAATACCTGAAAAGTTAATTCTATTAATAAAATTATTTGAAACAATATCATCCTGCAGATAAAAATACATTTCTTGTATATACATGTAGATTTCTACATGAAAGATAGGATTCAGCTCCAAATAGAAAAGGATTGACTCCTGATCAAGACATCTTAGATTGCCAAACCCATGTGATTAGTACTGCGAAGAGAACTGAAAACACAAGGAGAAAAAGGTTAAGCTAAAGGAAGAATAAAAGTTTAGTCACCTACTCTGGAACAGTGGCAGAGTTGGGTGAAAAGCAGGAGATGAAGGCAGAAAAGAGACAAAGAAGACAAAGAAGGCCTCAACTCTGACTGCAAAGGGAGACTCAAGCCAAGTTGAGGAGAACACATGATACAGTTGCAGTAAGATACTTAAAAAACTAGAATCTCATGATTATACTTGTAGAAGCTCAATCATAAAATGTAATCAGACAAACATCTAAAATTTCATCAAGGATCATAATACATTGTCTAGATAACTCAGCATGATATTATCATTTTAAAAAAACACACAAAACAAAAACTGCTCCAAATAACATCAACTTATCAGAAGACATTTGAATCAGACCATATTCATCAAAGCTTAAAAATAAGTCCCTGACTGGCTGCAAGAGACAGTATAGTACTCTAAAAAAATCCTATTGAGACGTGCCAGTGCCAGAGACTCCACTGAACACTGGACAGGCCCTGCACTGTGGACTTTTCAAATGACTGGACTAGGTTGTGTCCAACAAAACGTCCTATCGTTTTGCTGACAATGGATAAAATTGAGATTGTTTAGAACAACCCCAAATGGGCTGAGGAAGGTAAAAAGTTAAATAAGATAAAAGAAAAACTTCATGCAAACTAGAGCATTCACGATTTTTGTTTCCTAGTTAATGCTGTATGCAGAAGTATACCTTAGAAATGACATTTTCCTAGCAAAAAGGTTCCCATTTTCTCACACATGAGAATTACATTTGGGATCCATGATCATGATAAATCACTGTCTCTTTTCAAAGACAAAGCTGTTTCAGTTTATCCAAATCCTATACTGAAAAACAACTGAGGTGCTAAATGTTATCACCAGTCAGGTTAGGAAAGTCTGAAGAAACTAACCGGAAAACACACATGTTTTTGGTCAAATTTCAGACATATGTAATTAACAAACTGACTGGCCCCACCAGGTTAATGATGAAGGGAGACCCTAAGAACTCTAGAGAGCTTATACACACACAAGGGAGTGTCTCTTTTATATCCTACTTTTATTAATATTGCTTCTTTGGGATGTGTTTAACAGCTCCCAAAACCATTTCTGAGTAAGGATTCAAAGCGGTCATATTAAAATACAGCTCCAATATAAAGTTTGTCACAGTTTTACAGTATTCAAAACTGACAGACCTGCCTTAAAAAAACAAAATAAAAATCAAAAAGAACCATTACACCCAAAACATAAGAAAACAATTAAATAAACAAGTTTGGCATTTTCATTACTTTATAGTATAAAACAATATTAAATCTATTACTGGCACGCAGACACTGATCTGTTACCTAGTTTGAAATGTGTTGCATTTAAACACACTATACAAGTTCACTATACAAAAAAACAAAAACAAAACAAAACAAAAAAAAGATGGTCTTTTTGATGAAGTGCACCCTGAAAATGTTGCCAGTTTAGAATATTTAGCTCTTAAGGTTAAAAAAAAAGAAGTCCTTTTCCTTTTTAAAACTGAAAGCTGAATTCAGCCTTTTTGTGTGTGTGTGTTGTTTTGTTTCATTTGTCAGCCTTCCTGGTTTAAAAACAATAGTGTCTATGGACGCCCACCAGGGGGCAGTGTAAGATTAGCCATTAAATCACGAACAGCTGCAAATATTGTGCATTCACCTGCAACAGAGAAAAATGGTCATTAGCTATTCGCAGTACAGGAGAGACGTTAACACACCAGTGAGGGAAGGGATGGTTAAAATCTGTCACGAATTTAAAATGAAAGCCTTAAGTATTTTCAACTATTCCGATTTTAGGTACTGGAAACTGGTGTGTTATAACATATATTTCGGTTGGGCTTTGTTTCTGTCTCAGGAAGAAACCGGGAGCACTCGTCAAGTTTAAACAGAGGGAGAGAGAGATGCTTTCAGCGCACAGAAACAGTGCCGCATTGGATAAGACTTCAGCAGGCTGACTTTAGACTTGAACGATGCGTTTTGGATCTAAGGATAGTTCTAATTTATATTTGTGCGTTGGTTATGACTTCGGTGATGTCCCTCCTGCTAATGCTGCACGAAAGGGCAGATAAGATTGCATCCAATACATTATAGGAACACTACTGGCCAATAGAATGTTCTGTGGCAAAAGACTTGTTGTATGTGCTCTACAAAGCACTACTTTGGCTAAGAAACTCAACATTTTCATTTTATATTGTGTATTTAAGTTAAATTTTAAATTTGGCTAGTGGCATATTGGACAATGAAGGTCTATCACAACTCCTGGAAATTGTTGGCTTCAAGGAAATATATGACTTCTGAAGTTACACATTAAGACTGAAGTCAATTAAATACAAAATTAAAGGAGGTTTTGTTTCTGTTTTAAAAGGAGAAAAAGTTTATTTAAGTTTAAAGTTATTTTTCCCCTTTTCTTCCCTTTTTAATTGTTATGAGACAATGACCAGTCTCACTATCTAACCCAGACTGCCTTAGAACTCATAGTTCTCCTGCCTCAGCCTCCATGGGCAGAAATTAGAGGTGAAACACCACTGAACCAAGCTAGCATTTTCCTTCAAAACTTATGCACTGTGGGAGAAGGGCAAGGACTTATTTCATGGCAGGTTTTTAGATAAAAGTCTGATTTGTGGAGGTCCAACTCACACCTCAGCCTCACAACTTCCCATCCAGACAGAATAAAGCAAAACTGGATCCTTCCAAGGAGAACATGTTTTGACAACTACTTATGGCTGGTGGGGCGCTGGGGGGGGGGGTAGGGGGGGACGACACTGAAGCCCTTATATGAATTATGGCCTGTCAAAGGGCAGGACACTGTGTTCTTGTGCAAGTCAGTGCCAGTCTTTGCTCCAAGCACTGGAAAGTGAGGGTACAGAAAGAAGGACCAAGGAAATCCAAAGGTTTGTCCAACCAAAGAAGGAACAAAGGAAAAAAAAGAAAGCACACCAACAATACCTTTCCAATTTCTTAATGAACTGAGGGGTGTGTGTGTGTGTGTGCACGTGCATGTGTACAAACACACTTGCAAGCACATGTATGTGCATGCATGACTGCACACTGGGACATGCATACACACGTCTTTAACATTTTCACTGGTAGGTAGAAAATTTGCTTGATTGTAGTAGGATCAAAACATTTTCCTTTTAATTTTTAAATTCCAGAGGATATAGTATGCTTAAAAAGTTATCCATAGGAAGGAATTATGTTTATCATCCGAGTTCTACTGGACTGCTAACTTGGTAATTGTGGTAGCTTGAAATTTTGATTCCTGAGGTCCTATTCTCAGCTGAAGAGAGAGGTTAAAGAATGAAAGCAGAAAATTGTCAGAAGTATCCTAACAAATGAAGCACACTGTTCTCTACTGCCCAGTGTATTCCTTAGAAACTGAAGCAAGAACTTACCTAGGTATAGGATGGGGGAACAGATAGCTTTTAAAAACTCCTTTTTCCCCTCAGGACTCCTAAAACTTTTGATACTGTGACACTATAAAATGTTTCCGAGAACAGCTTTTTCCTCGTTTACCATAATTCGGTTTGCGAGCTATTCTAAGGACTTCCTGAGCATCAGGCATGGGAGAACATTCACTTAAATTTTCTAAATATTAGAAAGGAGCAAAATTGAAGAAGTTCTCTTTGCTTCATGTTTCAGAACCCCAAATTTGGCATTGCCAGGAGTCACATACATGTTAAGCGTGGGCTACTGTCGAAGGACCTCATTTATCTTTCAAGAAACACTCTGGTTTCCTCGGAAATGTCCAGTCTCAGAGCTTCACTGTGCACTCAGGGAAAAGGCTCACTTGCACCCGCCTGACACTGACATAAGAAGCCCAAAAAGCAATGATGCCATTTGTATCAGCTTTTATTCTTCACAAAACATTTAGAAGATACACAACTTTTGATAATAATATTCTATTCATGATCGAACCATGAAGTATGAGAAACCAACATGCATTCCAACTTTGTGATTTACAGAGTGGCAGGTACTGATGGCAAGGCAGGGATTCACAGCCACGGAAAATTCTATCATCCTAACCTAGGGCTTTGTGGCAATGTGTGCTATAAATACAAGCTTCTGACATTGGCAACTGGCTCAGTCCCAATAGTAATTTGCTAACAAAAATGTAATCCAGGCAGCAGAGAAATGAACAAAATGAAGAACCAGTGAGAAAGAAAGAAAGCGACAGGCAGACGCTAAGAGGGCCATGGCAACAGAGTACTAGTACTAGGACTGGGATGCAGAGTAGGGAAGGAGGGATAAGAGAGGGAACAAGAGGGAGGTCTCTCTCAAAGGAAGTGTTATAACATATATGCAACAAAATACCGTCTACTGCTCATGTACCTTGTCGTGGAGGATTCATCTCTGCAAACCTCTTCAGAATGTTACTGACCATCATTGGCGCAGCAACAGAAGAGTTCTGCTGTCTGGGAATGTCTGCCTGCTGGGTGGTACCTGAAGCCATATCATAAATAATTGGAACTATTATACTAACAGGTTCTTGGGAGGGACTGATGTTTTCTGAGTTAGTTGAAGCTGTAGATACACAAAGAGAATAAAAACAGAAAATCAAATATTTGTCTCGATTAGTGAGAGGTACTATCATTTACTTTCAGATTAAGACGCAGCAAGTACAAGAAAATTAAATACTATGGAAAAAAAGTGAGCCCCACCCGAGTGTTACGACTACATCCCAATTAACACTGAGAAGCAATCTCCTTTGTTCCTACAGGACCTAAGAACCCCACAGTCTAACAGTGGAGAACTCTAGGCATAGAGTTAGGAGGAGGAGCTCACTCAAAGGATGCTCTAGAACGCTCACGTGGCTTTTTCCTCAGAAACTGCACGCACGAAACGACGTCAGGTGATACTTACAAAAAATAGCATTTTGGATTTCAGGACCACAGCTGGTGTCCCAGGAGGTGCAATGGGTGGTGCACTGGGAGGGATGGTGAGGCAAAACTGAACATTCCATTTCAGCTGTGTTGCTTGGTCTGGGAACTGTTGGAAAGGGGGGAAAAGAATGACAAAAACCTGTTAACATTTAAAAATCACATCTGCTATGGAGCCTGAGGAGTTAGAACTTCACCTTATATTTGTTCATCCAGACAGCATGCATTTTACTTAAAAAAAAAAAAAAAATCCATGAAATAACTAAAAACTAAATAACTAAAAGCTCTGGGGTAAATTTGAGCACTATTTTCTCATTCATTCCACCCAAGGCCAGTGGCTACAGTGTCTCAGACACCAACTCTTACCTCATTATTTTCGTGGAGCCGACAAAGCTGAGGGCATCACTGCTTCCTCTCTGCATCCCACCCAGTGCCTTCCTCCTCTACAGGCACACACTTATACCTATTACTAGAGCCACATCTTGACTGAGGCTCTAATCATGCTCAGGACTGCTACAATTAAGGACCAACACATGTCACTTAAGGTTCTTGCTGACTGAAGTCCATTTTGGTTTCTAAGTTCGGTTTCTGACTGCTTCCCTAAATAAACTAGAGGATCATGGGAATAGCTTAGAAGATTAAATCACAGATGCTTTTTTTTTCTTGCTTTATGGAAAATTCATTGCAACTTTCCAACTGCACATTACTTTTCTTTTCAACATCTTGCTTGGCAGCTTCCTTCATCCTTTTTGTTCCAATGCCAAAGAGTTAGGCATTAGCATGAGCCATGCAAAGACCGCAAAAGCCTTAAGTTCTTTTCTTCAGTGAGGACTCTGGCCTTTTCCTTTTTGTACATATTCCAGATGGGCATTACAGGTCCTGTAAGCTAGGTGGTCAATTAATTTAAGGTCTTCTGTAGAACTGTCTCCCTTCTTTGGAGCAGAAGGTTTCCTGGGGAAAAGTATGAGCTTGGAGCCGTCCCTTTCAGGTGCTGTACTTTGGTCTGCAGTGATTCGGTGGATTTGTCTCACTTCCTTGGGTCGACAGAGATGCTGATGGTACGCACCATTTTCTTGTGGATACCAGCCACGCTGAGTTCCTCCAGGCTGAAGCCCCTGCCAGACTGGACCCCTTCTCAGACCTTGGAGTGGTATCTAACGGTACAGAAACTCACTATAGGCCTGATGGGACCGGGTGTGGGACGAGCATGTGGCATGCTTTTGCCTGCCTGGCCTTGCGTCTGCAGATCTTGAGTACAGGCTATTTGAACCAAATGTGCACTAGCTGCTGCCAATCCTTGTGGAAGTGAGGCTTCAGGATCATGCCATTCTGGCTGGGCACCATGGTTACCTCATGTACAGGAGAACAACTGAGCAGAAAGGCCACAGGTGCTTTTATAGATAGATAGTTAGTCCTCAAAGAGATCTTTCTGACATTTAATGTCTGTTATAGCCTATCAGATGAAAATCCAAACAATAAAAGCAAAAAGAAAGAAGAAAAAGAAAATAACCTTGCCTCCTCAAACCTGATACTAAAATGGCAGCAAAAAAAAGAGGGGGGGTGTTAATCAAATCAACACCAGAAATAAATACTAAAGTCAAAAGACTGTAAGATCAAGAAAATACAATCAGCTATCACCAAGGCTCAAACTATTTAACTTTAAGAAATACTAAAACATGGGGCTGGAGAGATGGCTTAGCAGGTTCTAAGTGCATACTGTTCTTGTAGAGCACCCAAGTTTATTTCCTACCACCTTGTGGGATAGCTCACAACTCACTCCAGCTGAAACACATATGGTATACGCAGAGACATACATATCTACACAGGCAAAGTAAGATGAACACATATCTTGGGATGGAGAGATGGCTGAGAGGTTAAGGGACTTGCTGCTCTTGTAGAGGATCTGGGCTTATTTCCCAAAACCCATGTGACAACTCATAGCCAGCTCCAGGAGTCAAGGAGCTCTTTGGCTTTCATGGGCACTGATCTGATAGCTCTTTCTGTCCTTCCAGGGTACCAGGCAAACATGTGGTGCACAGACACACGTGTAGGCAAACATTCCATAAAAATAAGCAATTTTGGAAAAAAAAAAAAAAAAAGAAAAAATAACAAAAAAGGAAAGAAATTAGAGCTAAACTTACCAAAGGTTTAAAATAGCTATTTATACCAAAGGTGTATAATAGCTAAAAGTACCAACGGTATAAAATGAGATTGATCACTGAGCTGGGGTGCTTGTGGGAAGACAAACAGGGGTAACCTCAACAGAGAAGAATTTGCCTAATGAGATCTACATATCCTTTGATTCATCATTTTTCCTAGAAAATGGCACTACAGATAAACCAACATCTCTATTTTAGAAGTTCTTTGTTGTGTCCTCTTGTAATACTCAAGTGTGAGAATCCAACAAAATGATCACCAGGAGAAGACTGTGGAGCTGGGGCTGAGGCCGAGTAACAGAGCACAAAGAGGTTCTGGGTTCCATTCCAGGATAGGAATGAAGGTTAGGGAGGACGGGCTAGTCATCTTACTTCATTTATTTAAAAGAACGTTAGCTTTGTTGCAAATGGGGAACATTTTATGCTTTAAAATGTGGAAAGCTCTCTGAGAGTCACTCAGTGAACTAAATGTGATGTGCTTGCATTTCTAGCAAGAGCTCAAGCTGGACGTCCCGGAAATGGTCGCTGTCACAAACACTAACAAATACTGGGGTTGGTATGAGTTGAACTGAGTGTCAGAACAAGATAGGAAGTCCTTATTCTCACAACCAACCAGTTCAGTATGACCTCACTTGAAAATGAGATCAGGCTGAGCCCTCACAGTTGTTATCTTTCCTAAGAGGAAAAAAAAAGATACAGGTAGAAGCATACACGGGGATGCATAGGTTAGAGTGATGGGTGTATAAGCAAAGGCTCTATTACCAAGAAAGGGACAAGAAACATATCCTCCTGTGGAGCCTTTAGACAGTATGATATTTTGATGCCTTGGTTTAGGACTTCTCTCCAGAGCTAAGACTGAATAAAGTGCTATTATTTTGTTGTTTTCTTTTTCTGTCTCTAGAAACCCAAGACAAATGAAAACCAAGATGGACAGAAACAACAGAGATCCTGAAAAAGCTCAAACAGAAGCAAGAACAGATACCTAGAGCGCTAAAGATGTCTGCCGCCCTGTTGGCATCTGCTCTGTGTGACTCAACACTTGAGACTTCACGGCTATTCAGGGACACAAAGTCTATGCCCAACAAAGGTAGGGAGTCAGATTAGAAATAAATAAATGAATATAAAATGTTTCATAATGAAAATAGATATAAGTACAAGAGAGATCTTTGCTCTTCTCATCAGACCGTCTCTGCAAAGAGAAGTTAGCTGCTGGGAACTCCGCTTGCAGACAATGGCTGGAGAGGGGTTACATCTTGTCAAGGACAAATTTGAAGTCAAAATTAAGAATGTACTTCTTAAATTGAAGCCTTTAACTCCCCACTTAGGGGCTAGAGGCACTCACATAAATTTGAGGATAGCTAGGACTACACAGTAAGTCCCTATTAATTTTTTAATACTAAATAGTTATTAATTATTGTTTAACAAATAAAAAATTACTATCTTAGCATTGTTCTACAGCCTCTTCCAACAGACCTCATTAGAAAAGCTTTTGTTTCTCAGCAACTCACCAGCTCCAACTTCATTATATGCACACAGTCCCGGAGGATGTGTGTCGGCGCTCCCAACAGCTTGGTGAAGGCTATAAGTGTGTTGGCTTTAAATGGTGGTCCTGCAACCTACGGGGGGGAGAGAATCACCTTACTCTTCATTCTACTTTGACTTCTCAGATTTACTGACTAAAGTACAAGCATGCAGTAGGAAACACATACTCTTGTTTCGAAGAATTTCTCCAAAACTTGAAGCTCATCAGGTTTCCACTGTCCTGCATTTTCAGGTGTCACTTTTAGCTGAAGGGTCTGGTTAGTTTTGGGACTAAGGGCTACTCTGCATTTCAGGGCATCTGTCTTGAACATGATTACACCAGGTTCATTGGAATTGATCAGCTGCAACTGCAAAACAAGGATGCAGCAAATCAACAGAGAAAGACACAAACATTGCTGACAGAATTGTCTCAATAGGAAAACATGTTGACAAGAGTCACAAAGCCCAATGTTGCATGGACCATGAGTAGCAGAACTGAGGCTGCCACACAGCTATCATCATCTCTAAGCTGAATGACAATTTAATTAACATATCGTAATATTGGAGAGGGCACACTGAAAAGAGAGGGCAATGAGAGAGAGTATGAACAAGTATCTTATGTCCACATATGAAAAATATTAAAGTAGGAGCTGCTCTTCCAGAGGACCTAGGTTCGATTCCCAGCATCCTAGAACTCATGACTATAATTCCAGTTCTAGGAAGACTTGATAGTCTCTTCTGGCCTCCATGTCCACTGTGTGCATGTAGTACAGAGACATGAAGGCAAAACCGCTCATACGCATTAATAAATAATTATTAAAACTTATGAATTAATCAATTTAATTTATTAACCAATAATCAATAATTAACGAAATACAGTTAACATTAAAGAAAAAAATCAAATGAAACCACTATTTTATACAATCCAAATTAAAATACTTTTTACATTTTTAAAAAAATATCTGACTGTAAAGATTATGAAATGACTTTCAGGCAAGTGTATATACTATTTATTACAAACAATGTAACAGTTTGGCTACTTTATTAACACATTAATTACCATTAACACCGGTAATGATGGTAACTACAAATAATGTTATCACCATAAGATTGGTTAGATGTCTGTCTCTACAAGATTTTTAAAAAATCTAATTACTCATAATTTAAAAAAACAAAAACAAAACAAAAAACCCAAGACCTAACACCTATGATCAACACTTTGATTCTGATGAAGACTCAACTTCAAAGTCTGTCTGTCTACAAAAGCACGTCAGAGAGCAAACAGTGATTTGTATGTGCAAGGTCAGATCCTACCTATATGTGCTGGTTCTGTGTAATGTGGTAATCTGTTCCTAGGTCCTGGCAAACCATATTAGCTAGAAAACACAGCACAGTGAACTGTACAACGCTCTAGTCTAAGGACAGAAAACAATGGGGTCTGTTGAAGCCTAATTCTAACAAGATGGTTGAGAAGGTGACAGAGTGTCCCTCACATTGTCCCTTTGACAATGACCACTTAGAAAGTTGCATAGTACTCATACCGTTTCCTGTTGGATAATTCTTTGAAGGTGTCGTCTCATGATGACAGATCCAAGGAATCTCTCAAGTGGGGAACAAAGGTAACTACCTGCCAGGCCAGGCACAAGGCCTGGTGTTGGAGAGGGTAGCAGTAAGATGTTCAAGGCACTATGAGTGAGAATGGTGGGTATGGATGCTGCCCAGGAGCGCTGAGGTAGTTTTCGAGGTGGAGGCATGTTGGTTGGCATTGTCTGGGAACCTTTTGGGAAGGAAAACAGGTAACTTCAATTGCAAATGCATACTATCCCATTACTGCCTGCTTTGTCTTCATCAGACGGTTGCCAGCTAATTGTAACTCTTGTAATTATTCCTTGTTACCAAGTAATCATATGTCAGCTCTCAGCAAAATCAGCTACTGTGAATCTTCTGATTGTATCCAGGTTCAATGTGATCCTGTAGAGACTCCTTCAAGAAACTGGGTTCTGCTTCTCAACCTAAAGTCTGCTTGGTCCTGCCACCTGATTTTGGAAGGGATGCTGGGATAGCACAAGACTTCCGTGTGCTCTTTTTATGTGCTCTACCCACTGTGTAAACAAGCCATGATGGAGTGTGATACCACACAGAGCAGAGAGAACCAATGCCAGCTGGAGCTATAGTTAGGTTACCTATTGAGGACACACGAGTAAGCTAGCTCAGTAGTCTGTCAATGCACAGAATTGTGAACTAACAATAGATAGCACTGTTGCTTTAAGCATTGAAATTTATGAACATAAGCAAACAGATATACTTGTACAAATCTCTTATATTAACTTCTATGCCTTTGGTGGTTAATTTAAGGTATCTTTTATGATTCAATATTGCAGACATAAGTTAGACAGAGGTGCAGAGACTTGATTTCTTAAGACTTCTAAAGGAAACAATCCTTTTTCTTATTACATTTTCCATGACGTTGCTAATTAATATTGCAGACTGATTTATAAAGGAAAAAAGTTTAAGGTTTGGAAATTCTCCTTTGAGAAATACACTGTGACTTTCCAATGTGAAGGTGGAGTCATACATCAGTGGTGCTCTGGAAAACATGCTGACAACACTCACTTGTGCCAGCTCGAGGGGAATGAGAAACATCTGGAACAGGAGAATGCAGAGATGGGTTAGCTGGTGACATTCCAGGCAAACGGGTTGCTGGTGAGGGTCCAGACACTTGAGGAGACCCAGGCCAGTTTCCTGCTCGTCCACTTGGTGACACCATAGTGTATGGAGAACTAGGGTCAAGGGTTCCTGGAAAGAACGTGAAAGAAAACAGATGATTCTCAAAACATATTTTAATGTCCTCAAAGTATATGAAAACAGCCATAGCCTTAAAGAGTGAGCCATTTTCACTGTTCTCTTTCACATTACATCTAAGTCTCTATTTTGTGGAGTTTGTGTACTTTCTTTTTGGTTGTTTTTTGACACAGGGTCTTTTTGCATAAACCTGGCTGCCCTAGAACTTACCATGCAGACCAGCCTGGCCTTGAACACATAGAAATCCACCTGCTTCTGCTTCCACAGTGCTGGAATTAAAGGTGTGCATCACCATGTCCCTCTAGGGTTTCTGGACTTTCAAAGTGGGTTGCAGAGTTAGAAGTGACTAGGAAAGGATGAATTTACCTTCAGACAAAGTCCCATACATTTAAAAAAATATATCAAGCTCTGCTGAAAAGAACACCAGCTCTGACAAATTAGGTTTACATTCTTCTGATAGAAGGACAAGGGAGGAAAACTATACATTTTCTTTATTCAGTGAAGGCCACACTGACTAAGAAATAGAACTGAGAATCAAGTTTTGAAAACAGTGGCTTCCTTAACAATTTGATATTTTAAATTTCAGCACAAAGATACCTTTGCTATATTGTTTATATCTCTTTATCCTCAAATGAAACACTGAGAAAGTATTCCTATTATTTTAGTGAATAAATGGTC
Source organism: Mastomys natalensis (assembly GCA_021653895.1). Taxonomy (NCBI): domain Eukaryota; kingdom Metazoa; phylum Chordata; class Mammalia; order Rodentia; family Muridae; genus Mastomys; species Mastomys natalensis. Next base: position 108,994 of record JAJTUV010002512.1, read on the forward strand.
TTGACTTATTTAAAAAAAAAAAATCTTACAAATAAGTAAAGAAAAGACAGCCTGGGAAAGTAGGGCAAAGTAAATTGGTAAAAATAGATACTAAAGACAAATGGGCATTAGAAAAAAAAGTTTGAATTCAATAATGAAATTTCACTAATAATCAAGAAACGCATATCCAATATTTTTTTTTATTTTTTATTTTTTTTTGCATATCCAATATTAAAATGCCAAATTTTTTTCACCTAGAAAAGTGGCCTGGTTACTTTTAGAAAATCCTAATATCCCATGTTGGCTATGTTGCAGGACAATAGGCATTTTCCCCAGATGCTACAAGAAATTGATACAGCCCTTCAGTAAGAAATCTACCCAATGTTGCAAATTTCTCAAATGTTCTGTGACCTCAATGACATTTTTAGGAACTCATGTAAGTAGATCATCATGGATATGCGTACATACGGCAGCATTTTTAATTGTGAAAAAAAAGGGAAACATTCAAAACAGATATATAATTAAGTTATGGTACACCCACAAAAGGGATTTTATAAAGCTCTGTAGTATAACAAAGAGTACTCACTGACAAATGTTCAAAAACAACAGTATTAATAAAAAGTAAAGTTATAGCTGAACACAGTTGAAAGACTGAGGAAGTTCTGTACGTTCTAACATTGAAGTCAGTGCAAGTCAACAGTGTATATAATATGCTGCCATGTGGGGTGAAGAGGAGATGCCCCATGCATGCACATGTGTTTGTGCCTTTGTGTGCGTATAAAACAGATCTGCAAGAATATATCAGAAACCTGGGGAGGAAGAGATGGCTCAGTGATTAAGATCACTTGTTCTCACAAAGGATCTACCAGGGTTTGCTTTCCAACACCCACAGTGTGGCCCACAACCACTTGTAATTCCAATTCCAGGAGTTCTGATGTTCTTTTCTGACCTCCAGGTAGGGGCACCAGGAATACACACGGTCCACATACATACATGACAAAACACTCACACACATAAACTAAAAACAAATAACATAAGAATAAAGAGTAGTGTAAGAATAAAGAATATATCAGAAACCGGTAAGACGCCTCTGAGAAGAGAGGTAAGGTGGCTGGCTGGTGACATGAAAGGAAAACATCTGAGCTGGGTGTCCTGTTTCCTGCTTGTAATCTCAGCACTCCTCTTAAGAGGCCAGTCTGGGCTATACAGCGAGATCTTGTCTCAAAAAACAAAATGATAACAAACACACGGGGCATCTCACTAACTACCTCCTTTTAATGTTTATTTGAATCCACTGAGAATCTTTTTATTTTTTTTTTAGATTGAAAATTCAAGTTTCACATCAATTCATATGGGAAGGTACCCACCCAGGTTAGGGGAAGGTATCTGATGGCGAGACAGTCCAATAGCTAGAAAGCAAGCACAGAGATATAGGAAGGCCAGCAAGCAAGCACAGGTGACAAAAAGGACAAACAGGGAAGACAGCCACAGACCAACCAGTCAGTGCCTCTTTGTGAGAAAACTATGAAAAAATGTCTTGTCTTTTTTGCTCAAGTCTTATTTTTGCTATTTCTCAATAAATAAGTACTAATTTTTCAATAAGAAATCTTATTTAACAAAAATGACTTTCCCATAACGCTCTAAATGCTATAGCGATTTCCATGTATGGACTCACCATGTGGACTAGCAAAACTGGCCCCTGGTCCTATTGAGATTCCATGCGAGGATGGGGGAGGAGTTGGAACAAATGACGCTGGTGATGGGGCTCTCAAAGCCCCACTGGGGGAGCTGGCAGCATGCAGATTTCCTAATAAAGGAAAATAATTACAGATGATCTTACAGGACACATAGTATGTGTCCTGTCCAAGGAGCACAAGTTAAAAAAAAAAATTCCCTAGAGACTAAAGAGACAGAATAGGTTCCATAAATAGCAGGAAGGAAAACTGGAAAGACCTGTCTATTGCCAGAAAGTTCAAATCCATGGATCCACATTGTAACTCTTATACTCACTAACTGCAAAGAAATATAACCAATGCACTTTTTAGTTATATACTTTGTCAACATATCGGTGAGGTTACCAGTTTCTTGGCAAGCACCGTTCTAGGCATAGAAGACATAGTTAACATTAGACAATTTCTGCCCTCTTGGACCATGTAGTCTAGTAAAATGAGCACGATGAACCTAGAAGGTAATAATAAGTGCTGGGGAGAAAACCAGTGCAAAGGAAAAGAGCAATTCCTTGTGGTGGCAGAGGTAAAGACTCTAAATTGACACATGAACCAGACAGGAAGAAAATGCAGGACACAGCACAGGGAGAAAGATAATCCAGGCAGACAGAAGAGCCAATCCAAAGGCCTCAAAGAAGGGACAGTTTGTGTGACAGGAAAGGGCCAGGGTGCAGGAAAAGACTGAACAAGGGTGGCCTGAGAGGAGATGACAGAGTTTAGAGGTGATTCCAGACCACATGTGGACTTACAGGCCACTCTAAGGATGTATAGTTTGTCCCAATTGTGGGTGGCCATTGGAGTCGAATAGTAAGTCATTATTTACAAACTTCTGTCTAGAAGATCAGTCTAGTGGCTGGTACAAGCTGCTAGGGTGACTGAAGGCTGGTTGATACTGCAAAGGGCTTCAATTTGAGTTTAAAAAAAAGGAACAGGGTCAATAGTATTTGGTAAATAACTCAACAGGGTAATAAACAGGACGCTTTCTGCATATTTCTGATATGACAGAACATGCTCAGGAAAACGAAGAAGGCACTGCCCCTTTCTGAACTGTGTCTGAATGTGTATATCTATACAAGCACGGACACAGGACTGGAAACCAGCAATTTAGTTTACCTGATGAGTTGGCAAGCCACTATCAGCCCTGGTGAGTTTTGGCAAGCCACTAGATGTTAGGTGGAAGTACTGAATAGATAATTGGAAAAAAAGGCTGGAGTTCCAATGAATCTCGAATACATACAAAAGCTCGAAACAGGCTCTTAAAATGACTTAAAGCTCAATGGAGGTTACTTTTTAACTTAAAAGATTTCAAAGGAGAACTATAACTATCAAAACTTAAAAATAACTTCAACATATAAATACTTGTTATTATCATTCATATTAGCAGGTTTCAAACTCTTAATATAGGATAGTCTCATTCTTTTATTTCTAAAAACTTAAGCAATATTGGTACTCAATAAATTGTCAACCAGTTGATTAACCTTCATGCGTTATATTTACGCTATTTAGTTGTATATCGACAAGTGACTTAACTTCTCCATGCCTCGTTTTTCTCCATAAAATAGAATAATAATGGGACCTAATGTCATAAGTTTGCTGTGAGGATTAAATGATAAAGCGCTTAGATCGGGCTGGTTGCATATTCATAGTAAGCATATCTGTCTACTTTAATCACTTAGAATGCATTTCCCTTCCCCTAAACAATAATCCCTGTTCTTCCTAGAGCTAAACCCTGGGAGTTCTGGTATCTATCGCTATATTCTCTCCAGCTGTGACTTCACCTCTGGTATTCACAGGGCCTAAGCTCTCCCACCCACTCAGCCTTTAATGACCCTGGATGTGACAACTTGCAAATCTTCAACCTATGGTCCAAGAAGCTCTGATAAGCTGCAGGCCTCCAAAGAGCCAAATGTCTGCTGCACACTTGAAAATCTCCAGGACTTTTGCAACCACAGAATTTAGAGAACTCTGTAGCTATGAATCAGCTCCTCTTGAATATAATGATAATAAAAAGGAGCTCCTTTGTTACCTAGTAAAGTTCAAATATGGATGGCTGATTCAGTAAAGACCAAACTCTTGAAAAGAGTCCCACATATACATATTCTGGCCATTCAAGAGAGTGTACTCTGGGACCATAGGTTCCACACACTTGGTGTGGGGGTCTGCCTGGAATATTCACCCACCTAGTCTGTGTCCTTGCACCTGGCCTTCTTCAATGCATCCTTTAGGTCTCTTCTTGAGCAGTGTCAAGGTGAAGGAGGCAGGCAAAGAAGCATCTCTAGGGCAGAAATGGCCAGTCCTCTACCAAACAAGTCTTTCAAAAGCCTGAATGGCTCCTTAGTAACAGAGGAACCATGCATACACATAGAGCCTCCAAAAAGTGGGAAATTTAAAGATTTTTTTTCTAAAAAACAAGGATGTGGCTGCCTGCTTTCTTCCCCCAGGACCCAACTTTAAAGTCAACAACCAGAACCTTTAATACCTTGAGCAATCTGAGCGACTGTGAGAGGCATGCAGCAGAGGAAGAAACTGCCACGAGGAGACTGGTTGAAAAGTGGCATCTAGAATAGCCAGTAGTTTAATCTGAGTATTTTATGCTAGTCTCATTCACAAATGCAATGAGTGGGTTAAACAAGCCCTTTACCTCTCAGACTAGCACGTTCTACGGGTACATGCACATTTCTTATATGTATGTACACTTATACATACATATCTGTATTAAGTGATTTTAGAAACTATAAAGAAAAAGAAAAACACACTCTACCAATTCTACTTTACAATGTGAAAACTCTTAGGGTTTGGAGATGTCACTGGTAAAGCATTTGTTTAGCATATTTGAGACCTTGGGTTCCATCCTTAGTAACACACATACACACACACACACACACACACACACACACACACACACACACACAATCTAGCTAATAAGCTGAGCACCTTCTAATGATAAAAATATCCATTAATTGATGCATTAAACCAAATGCTTTTACTATATTTTTCTTGTACTACTAAGAACTGAACACAGGGCCTCATGTATGAATGATAAGCAAGAACTCAATCATTGAACTATGCCCCAGACTTTTCTGTATTTTCTGTTTTTGTGGTCTTAAACTTTTGATCCTATTGTCGCAGCCTCCCAAGTAATTGGGATTATAGGTTTCCATCACCAGGCCTGGCAAATTTATATAATTTCTTAATATTTTACATGCAATTTTACCTAATACATCTTTTGTGATAAAAGTCTTATTTTTTTATCATATTGATTTGAGTATGGGAACTTCAAGGTAAGAGGTTATCTTCTTTAAGAAATCTGATGCCTGTCACTTGTTAGATGGTAAATGGGAGGAGCCAGGAACTAGGACCCAGCTTCCTACTGAACTTCAGGCTCAAGAGATTACACAACTACTCAGTCAAAAGTCAAAATTTCACATGCCACCCACATTTTACAGTACACAGGACTGCCCAGCAAAGCCATTTTGTCAGGACAAATAAGGTGTAATGTGCCCAACTCCGGGAGCTGGAGAAGAAGTCACTGTCACATCTCCCAAAGCTTCACAAATGGTGCAGGAGCAGAAGAATATCACAAAGGAGTCAGGCATGGTGGTGTATTCCTAACCCCAGTACTAGGGAGGAGAAAGCAGAGAAGGATCGTGACCTCAAGACAGTGTTTGATTACATATTGAGTTTAAGGCCAGCCTGGGCAGTATCAGACCCAGGCTCAAATATATATAAAGAGAGAGAAAGAGAGAGACAGACAGACAGACAGAGAGACAGACAGAGAGAGAGAGAGAGAGAAGGAACAGCCATGGATACCACAGAAGCTGACATAGCTTTGTTCCATCTGTTTACTTAAGAACAGACAGTGGTTAAGATTTGGCCCTAGGCCTACAACTGTAAACCTCTAATGCAGTCTTGGAAATGGTGCCACAAATCTGGCTCTAGGCACTTAAAACAAATCTTACAAAATGCTCCTGAAGCACTGCAAATGTGGATTTTGCAGCACTGCTCCAATGAATGCAGGTAATTACTGAGACAGAGAGCAGAAAAAAAACTTGTGTGACACTTGAGGTCACCTGTGCAACACTTCCTCTCAAGGTGGACGGGAAGAGAGAATAACTCATAGCTTACCTGGAGACTGTGTGTGCATCATAGAGGGGGACTGATTAACTGTGCTGTGATAGGATGTAGGGGGTGAAGTAAGAGGGTAAGCGCCTGATGTCCCTGGCTGCTTTGGAAATGGCTGGGGAAAAAAAAAGAGAAAAGTTAATGTTGGCATGCTGGTCAACCACAGAGAATATAATATAGTTTCTTCCTCATTAGACTATTATCAGGGTTTGCTGCTCAACTGGTTGGCATATAGGAAACCATTTAGATAGAGATCTATTCTAAATACACGTCAACCATGCAAACTATGAAGTCTGAAAGAAGGATGGCTTACAACTGTTTGAAAACCAGCAAGCCCCTCATTTCTTACCTGCTTCAACATCACCATTTCTGCCCCCATTTTTCTGCCACAGTTTTAATTCTAAACTTGATGTTAACATCAGTAAATTCAGGGTGAATCTTTCAATGCCTGTTCTTTAACTGCTACCTTTGTTTGCAGCAAATAAAAAGCAGTAAATGTATAGCTGGGGCTGTAGCTTTCATAGTAGCACATCCTCCTAATCCATTTTCCAGTGATACAGTCAACCACACATGTGTAAAAGCACATACCCAAGAGTGGCGAATTTTACATTTACCTTCCAAGTCCGTTTTTTTAAAGATCACATATAGTAAAATATAGAATAGTATTGCAATTACTTAAAAAGATTCATGTTGCTTCACTTTCTAACTCTGTGCTTGTGCCTTTAACACTTCCTAAACACACCATTTGAAGAATATTTTAAAAGGTTAACTAGCCAGATGTGGTGGTGTATGCCTTTAATCCCAGCCCTTAGAAGAAAGGGGCAGGCAGATCTCTGTGAGATTGAGGCCAGTCTGGTCTACATAGGGAGTTTCCAGATCAGCCAAGACTAATTAGTGAGACTCTGTCTTAAAATACAATTTTTATTGGTGGTGGTAATATTTTTTCTTTTTATCCCCAAGTATTCAGACATTTGATTTAGAAATAAACAAACAAACAAACAAAAAAAGAGAAACAAGACAAAACCAAAGAATCTCTGGAGTTGTAACAAAATGATGAATCTTCTCAAGATAACCAGACCGTGCTAACTTTTCCTTAATCTCACCATCTCTAATCCCTTTGCTGTAGCCTCTAACTACTCTCCCAGTTGGAAATCTCATATACAGTATGAAAGTTACTGGTACATAGAACTCTTAGCAAAACCAGAATGCTTAATAATGTGAATGTGAATTTTCTGTGACCTATAAAATCTTAGAAAGCAGCCAACGGATGATTTATTTAGGGAGAGGGGAATAACAACAGATTCTCCATCAACTGTCAGTATGACAGTAGCCTATCTAGAGCTGTGGCTACCATCTGGCCCATCTCAGTCACTTCTTGCCAAGAATATGTGACTTATTCTTTCCCAACATCAATTCTAGGAGAGATCTACAATGTAAAACAATGGGCCACAAAATAAATAATAACAGTGAAAATGATGATGATGATGATAAGCGCTCCTTTGGCAGCAGCATCACTCCTCTGGCACGGCTGGGCAAGGTCCTCCTCCACTGTGATGGTCTACCATCTTTATCTCATCTAAGTCAACATCTGTCACAGCCCTACTCTGGCTACAGAGGCATTCATATTGGGTATTACTGGGCTGTCCTGTATTTTCACAAAGAAAACCAAATACAGGGGAGGAAAGGAACCTAAATAGCTGCCAGGAATGATATACAAACTCTCCTGCTGTTAAGAGTCTAATACTTTATGAAAGACACAAGCACCAACAAATTGGACTTACTAAGCATAAGTAACTAGTACTGTGCTATTGTGAAAAAGATTCTGGACAAGCAGCAGTGAGTTGTTCCTTGGAACCTTACCAACAGGTTGTATATTCACATACAACTAAAATCAACTGCTAAAGGCTCCAGAGTCTCTTCCATGATAGTGATCAAGAGAGACAAAGTGAGAATAAAGGCTGGCTTGAGGGCTGTTCAACTAGACATGAAAAGGAGTCAAAAGAGAGCTAAAAGCTTTGGGGCTGTGATCTTATGGCTTGGTGAAGCTGTGTAGAGAAGAACCCTTGAAATTATACTCTGGCTGGCTGGCTCTGCAAAGACCTTAACCAACAATGGCAAGCTTACAACAGCTATCTTTCACAGACACAGTGTGGCTGCTGCACAAAGTTACCACACATCCAGCAAGTGACTTTTTTTTCCCAATCACAAATGAGTAGTAATGGAAAAGGCCTTGACCTCAGGTGCTCATTCCCTACTAAAAGAGGTCTCCTTGTTGTCTCTGTCACAATTTCTTAATAGGGGTTTCCTGGGCTTCTTGGGACTTCCAAAGACCTCCTGTCTTTTAACAAAAAACTGCTGCCACCTACAGAAGCTGTTCTACAGATAGGACAGTAGAGTTTCAGGGAACCATTTACCTGTTGCTGAGGCGCTGGAGCTGTGATATTAAAGAGTCCATCATATCACCTCCTATAGGAGAAGGAGGGTTATCATCCTCATTTACAGACCTTCTCCGAGCATCTTGATTGCTATCAACAAACATGTTCAGGAAAGTCTACAGATATAAACACACGGAATTTAATTACTTTAGCAAAATATTTTTCCAGTTTTTTCCCCATGTATGCATTTGTTTGTATCTGTGTGTGTGCACTTGTGTGTGTGTATGCATATGCATCTTCAATGGCATAGCTGTGAAAGCCAAAAAACATCTTGCAGGAATGAGTTCTTTCATTCCACTAAGTGGATTCCGTGGCCAAGACTTGGGTTGTCAGGCATGATGACAAATGCCTTTACCTGCTGAGACACCTTACAACCTAAGTAAAAAATGTATGATCATTGAGAATATTATAACACATATTATGCATATCTCTGAAAATAATATTACGACAATCTAATGAGATACTATGAGTTCTGGAGGAAGAGAGCAAATTGAGGTAAACTGTAACCAATAAAAATAGTTAAGTAAAATAAGAATACCCTGAGACTCTAACCACATGGCATTCTCTGACCCAGAAATACAGGCCATATACATAAGCATAATGTATATTATGCTTTCTTTTCCTTTGCTCTTTTTTTTTGGGGGGGGGGGGGTTTACGTTGAGGTAGGATCTCACTATGTAGTACTGGCTGACCTGGGACTCACTATATATAAAAACCAGACTGGTGTTGAATACAGATATCTACCTTGATGGCCTTCAATTATAGGCATATGCCACAATGACAGGCACAAGGTCTCACATCTTAATCTAGAAAATATGACTAAAAGGCAAGTAAGAATTAAGTGAATTACCTTAGCATGGTGACACATGCCAATAACCACGACATGTAGGAGGCTGGAGTAAGAGGACTGTTGGATTAGAGCCTAGGCTGGACCAAAAAAAACAAGACCTTATTTAAAAAAAAAATAAGAGCTACACAAGGAGATGGTTCAGTTGGTAAAGTGTTTCTACACAAGAAGAAGATTTTCTGTTAAGAAGCCAGGTGTGGCACTGCACAGGTATAATCCCAGGACTGGGAAGGTGCAGACAGAAGGATCTCTGGGGTTTGCTGGCTAACTACTCTTGTGAATCAGTGAACTTCAATCAGTGCAAGGTAAAATAAAGAATGAAAATAGCTGACATCAACCTCTGGCTTCCACACACACATGCATTCATTTCTACAATACAAACATATACCCCACCACCACCCCATCCACACACTTGTACATACAAACTTAACTTTTGGTGATTTAGACTGCATAATTTTAATCCTGAACTAGCCTTTTCAAATAAGATATGTCATCAAAACTTAAGCGAGACTACTAGAGTTTATGTCTCAAGTAATGTCTTTCTATGTGTCTCTCTCAGTATGTGCAAGGATTCTATGAGCAGGTACAGGTCATTGAAGAACACTGGCTGCTGTAATTTTATTTTTTTTGAGACAGGTTATCTCAAAGAACCTGAAGCTCTCCGTTTAGGTTAAGCTTGCTGGACAGTTAAATTCTAGTAAACCACCTGTCTTCATGGAGGTGTAGTGACACACAGCCATGCTTGGATAGTTATTATATATATGGATGCTAGGAATTTGAACTGAGATTTTCTTTCTTTCATAGTAAGTGCTCTTATCCACTGAGCTACCTTTCCAGTCCCTGATTCTCCACTTAATACCCCTTTCCCATCTTCAAATAAACATGTTATTATTTCATCAAAATCACTAAAGGATTATTAAAAGGACATGGTCTTTTAAATGAGAGATGAAGAAAAAAGTAGCAATGTACTCTGGAAGCTGCTGGAAGCTACTAGAAGGTGCTAGAACAGATGGCTGAACTACCCCATGAGAAAACTCGTATCCTAAGGAAGCCCTGGGAAAGCCAAGAAGCAAAGCTATTTCCATTGAGATTCTCAAGACAATTTGGAAGTAGCAATGCCAGTTACTTCTGCAGTTAAGAGCTCTCACTGCTCTTCTGGGGGGACTCAAGTTCAAGTCCAAGCACCCACATGACAGCTCACAAACGTATGTAACTCTAGTTCTGAGGATGCAGACACATACGTGGGGTGTACAGACATATATGTAGACCAAATTGTTAAGGCTGCTAAATTGAATTAATCTACATTTTGATGACTTTAGATTGCTGGACTAAGGACATGCTATTTGGGAGGTTCTATATTTGTGTTAAAGGAAAGAAAAAAGGCATTGTACACCTTCCGAAGTAATAAGGGTCAGATTTGATGGAGGAAGACTCCCTGAAGATCTTGGCTGCAGACAAGAAGGAAAAAAAAAAAAATCAAGAAGACCAAATAGGACAGGTAACATGATTTGTTGATCCCTCTACATGGGAACAACCCTGAAACATATCTGAAACATAAAAATGTCTCTAGCCAAAACCTCAGCTATATATAGTCTATCAATCCTGTTGGCTACAGAATCCTCGAAATTCATCATGCCATCCTTTCATATGACAAAAATGAAGATTTATTACAATTGGTTATTGATCAAACTAATTCATAAAAAAAAAAAAAAAAAGACTTGTCATACCTGCTCAAACAAGGAGGAAAAATTCATCCTTAACTGATCTGTGCACCTTGCACATTCCATACAAACATCTTTATAGAACAAAATATGGTTATAAGGTTCATATATTACAGAAATAAAATACCAAGAATGCATTCCTGACAAGATTCACCCTCGGGGATGCTGAAATGATCTGTTATTCCAGCTCCTTGCCTGATCCTGCTTCAACTGATGCTGTTTCCAGAGACTTGCTTCTAGAATAGCTTCAGGAAAAGTCTGCTAATCCACAATGATCTCAGTTCATTCAGCCTTTCAGACTGTTCCAGGCAGGACTTCAGTTATGCCCTGAACTTTCTCAACACAGGAAGACTGGACAACAAATGCCAGTTAGCTTTATTTTGACTTAACCATTTTTTGATTTCCTTTTGGGCTAGGAATTCTTTGCCTCAATTCAGCAGGAAGCAATTAAAAGAATACTGCCATCCCAGTCCCGTAAGTTGGAATAGATGGTTTTGGTTTTTATGAATTATAAATATGTTGTCACTTTAAGGGATAAATTACAAATAATTATGGCCTTGGAAACAGAAGAAATAAAATAAGGAGCTTACACTCAGGAATTGTTATCTTTCCTTTCTTCTCTATCCTTTCTCAGGTAAAGGGAAGGGGGTTGAAAAAAATAGGGAGATATAGTAATATCATAAGAAATTAGACAGTTAAGGATGGATTATTAAATCTACTCTTAAATAAAAGCATTTTATAGCCATAATCCTACAATGGTAGGGATCTTTATATTTTGATGCAAAATTGAAGTTATATTTTGTTACACTGATACAAAATTTTGTATATCAATAGAGATTTAAGGTATAAATCTTCATTGGTATAAATCTTTGAATACTGATACAAAATTTAAAATTACTATTGTTACTCTTAGATAGGTATTGTGCCTATGCAACTCATTTAAGAATACAAGGCTTAGACTCAGTTCTTTTAATAGCTGCTATTACAAACTGTTTAGAAGAATTAAGTAATACAAATTAATAGTCAAGATAGTCAAACTCATGGTTTATTAGATTCTAATTACAATAAAATGTTCAAGGTCATTCAAATAGGAAACAGCTAAAAATAATGTCTAACAATTCAGTTATGGTCAGTTATATATAATCAGATAGATAGATAGATAGATAGATAGATAGATAGATAGATAGATAGATAGAGATAGAGATAGAGATAGATATAGATATATATATGGTTTTCAAAAGTGTCAGAGAACCATAGAATATGACATGCACAAAACTTTTCCAAAGCAGAAGGATCTGTGTTTCCAGATGGGAAGAGTCTACTTGGAAAAACAAGGTTCAAGCCAGTCATAATCCAATGTAGCAAACAAGGCAGCAGAGCTTCAAACATTTTACAAATATGATCATAGTCTAGAATTCTATACATAGGCACTCTCAGTTAGATGAGGGTAAACTAAAAACACTGTCAAATATATAAGGTCTCCAATAAACTCCATGGGCTGCAACCAATCTCCTATGTACCTCCTTCCAGGCAGCTACTATAGCAGGTATACTACAAAAAACCAGCAATGTAAGAGAAAGAAATGGGGTCTAAAATGGTTAAGCTGACTGTCACCATGAGGAATCTAGCGTCGCACAGAAGACAAACTTCTGGAGGGTAGTTCCAGAGAGGTTTAACTGAGTTGGGATGGCACATCCTGACTGTGGGTAACATGCTTCATGGGTTCAGGGTCTAGGGTACTGATATAAAGGAGAAAGCAAGCTGTTCTGCTTCCTGACTGTGAGCACAACAGAGCAACACACCTCTAGCTCCCACTGTCATGCCTTCCCATGAGCCACACTAATCCCTCCAACCTTGTTTTGACTAAGGCTTTTTTTGTTTGCTTGCATGTAGACCTGTGGGAGCACATTTGTGCAGGTGCATGTGTGTAGTTGCATGTGGAGGCCCAAAAGGATATCAAGTATCTTCAAAACAAGAATACTAAAAAAACTACGGAATCACAATTCCTACCTAACCTTATTGTAAAACCAGGACAAAGGCCAATGTATTTATTTATATACTAGAAACAGCCTGAAGGAAGAATATATAAAACCAAGTTTTCAAAGTTGTAAAATCCTCCTTTTTCAGGGTGAGAATTACTTAACCAGTGACAGTGTATCTTGGTACTCAGAGATACGACTATACAAACACAAAGAGTAGCAGCTACCTAACAAGTAAAAACAGGTTTATCTGAGGAGCAGGAACACACTAGGAGTAGGGTAAAGGAGGAAGTTTTCAAAACCGACCTTTAGAACTATTTGACTCCACATACATCTTCAGGAGGACCTCCAGTAATCTCCAGCAAATCTCATTGAGACTTGAAAGTCTTCCTTTAAAGTCTCAATGAGCAAATGTGAGGCTTTGATATCCTCCATCTATCTTATTTATCAGAGAATGAGGAAACAAGAGGCTTCCCAACATTTCATGTACAAAGATACAGAACTTAATGCAAATCCTAGCTCCTCCAAAATGAAGTTGCAGAGAAGATACATCAACTTTACTGCTTACTAAATTCTAGTGGGAGCACATTTCTCCCTCAGAGGAACTGTTTTCAAGATTACATTTGTTTATTCTATTATTCTCTAACAAGGAAGTGTGTACCTTTAATCCTGGTGCAGGATAGAAGCCTTCAACTAACTTGCTGTTATCAAAAAGACTATAGGCACCATCCCGTATGGCCACGACGCCTCGACTACGGCAGTATATGTCAATGCAGTACATGTTCCTGAAGGCCAGTCTGATGTGGGTGGATGATTGTGGTAAAATGGAGAAACACTGGTAGGCGGTGTTAGTTCTCTGGGTCAAGCCCAACATTGGAACAGTAGGGAGTTTGTTGATGGCATTTAACGGTGCCTGAGTATCAAACAAAACCTAGAAGAAACAGAGAGACGAACCAGTTGCCATGTAACTGCAGAAATCTTAAAATTTTCGATGTCCTACTGTCACTAATGCTCTTGAAGTGGAGTAGATCATTTTAATTTAGTTGTCCAGGTAGTGTTTAAAACATCTAAGACAAAAACATCCATCTTAGTCATTAAAGACAAATGCAGAAAATTTGAGGTGTTTTGCATAACACACCACTACTAATAGATCTTAAGACAGAGAAGTAAATTTAATTACCTGTAATATAACTGAACCACATTTGGTGTTTTGTTGAACATTTCTTGAAGTTGATGGAGAATGGTATTGTGACAGTTACTGCAACCTGAGTTTGGGCCAACTGTTCCCAAAGAAATGTGAAATTTCTGATGAATGGAATTCCACTGGATACTAATCTAGATCAAAGAGAGCACACATTGAATAAATTGCAAAATAACAGATTCGAGATGAAAACTATGATAAGACAAGTCAGTAAACATCAAAATGAGAGCTTTTTGTAAAAATGAGTAATGTGGTAAAATTTGGTCCCAAATATGATATTCACATAGATCAACAGAACCTGTGAGCAGGCTCCCTTTTACTATATAAACTAGAAGAAGATTTTAATCCTCAGGGTTTCTTTTTCTATTCAACTGCAGAGTCATATTCTCAATGCCACCAACTAAGGAGCACTGTTACAATAGAAAAGGAAACTACCTCAAATTACTAGTATTTCAGATATTACTAGTTCTGGAAGTATCTAGAGAGAAATGAATTTAAGTGTCCGACGAAACGAGTATAAGTGTTCTACAAGTCTCTATGTGTACCATGTACATGGTTAGTGCCCAAGGAACCTTGGAACTGGATTTACAAATGGTTGCTGGGAACCCAAGCAGGATCCTCTGTGAGAACAGTAGAGCCTCTCAAACACTGAGTCCTCTCTTTAGTTCCCAACTGATTGGATTTTTAAGGAAAAGAAGTAAGTGTAGATTATACTGAGTATATTTAGGATTAAGATACGAACAGAAATTAATATATTCATACAAAAAAGATAGATTGTATTTCTCAAAGCCATCCATATATAGTCAGACATGAAACCCAAATGATTTGAAGTCAATGAAGGAAAAAAAGTGCTTGTTTTAAAATCAAGAGTGTATGCTCTAAAGACACTATAATTTATTTAAACATATATCACATTTTTTGTTTCAGCAAAGCATTTAAAATTTTTCATGTTACTTGAGGCTTTATTTAAGGCAGTTTTCTTAATTTTTAAAAGATACATAAGAAAGGAACTTCCATTTTTCTATTTATTTTATGTGCATTGGTGTTTTGCCTGTGTGTATATCTGTGTGAGGGAGTCAGATCTTGGGAGTACAAACTGTTGTGAGCTACCATATGGGGGTTGGGAATTAAATCCAGGTCCTCTGGAAATACTGACAGTGGTCATAATCACTAAGCTCTCTCTCCAGCCCCCAGAACATCCATGTTTTAATTCATATACTTACTGAGCTTCCTTTGGTGGTTCCATAACACAAGATTAGTTTTCGATAATTATAAACACGAACTTCTGAGAAAATATTCAGATGAGCAGGTATTTCTAAGCAGAAACAAACAAAATGCATTGATTGATAGGACATGTACACTTTTAAAAACCAGGTATGAAAAGAAGGACCTTTTGGCAAATTATATGCCTAGTTTGGTTGTGATAAGGTCTCCTTTAACTCTGAGTCTCTATGTACTAAGGGTGATGGATATCTTCCTGGATCTTCCTGCCTTTACCTGCCAAGTGTCATGATTACAGACCCACATCACCATGCCTGTTTGTTTGTTTGAAAAAGGCAGTAGCATAAATGAAAAAAATGGAAAGCCAGGACAGAGAAGGTGAGATATAGAAAATGTGTAGCACAGTGGCTAATACAGCAAAGCACTTTCTCTGTCCTGGCCTCATCTGCTTTTTATTTTTATTTATGTCAATAAAAGCTCTCACACAAAGCTAAGTTTCTAAGTCTCTGTGACATGTTTTTGTCATCTGTAAAATAGGGGATACCTGTTTCCTAAGTAGCTGTGCAATTTAAATGTGCTAGTGTTAGGACACAATCCAAGAATAGAGCTGTGTAAGACTTCTGAATGTTTGTGAGCAAACAAGACAAGCATCTTATGATCTCAATTTCTTAAAAAAACATAGAATCATTCTTGGAATGTGCTTTGAGCCCTTCCTAGGTGTAGCACATAGGAGTGAGTTTGCTTCAGATTCCTCATTACAACTGACTACTGTTAGTTTCTGTGCCTCTATGGAAAAACATGTTTTGCCACATGTGACTTCTATTGTAATTGTAATTGTATAGTTAACTTGTGATACTTTCTAACCCTCACAGTATAAATTATATGGTGCTCTGCATAAAGTTGGCTATTGCATGAAACTTTAGTTTGCTTCATTACAGGTCCAATACAGCAGTGTCATGCTGACACAGCACAACGTTTAGATTACATGCGCACAGTAGATGAGTACTATATTATAACACCAAAGTATATTCCTCATAAGTCTGTATATGTGCCCAAATTTCTAGAAATAAAAGAAACTTAACAGTTATTTTCTCTGGAGAAAAAGAGACTGTATACTAAGGTAAAGGAGATAATTTTCCTTCAATAAATTTTGACTATATTCTTTTTTAAACGATATACAGGTTTTACTTTTTCTGTTACATGAAGGAGGTACTTTTAATTTAAAAGGAAGACTATTACACATACCTGGCAGAGAACGTGCAAATTCCAACACACACTCGTATAATCGGGCAATGCTACTCCAGTCATTAAGAAACATTTCAACTACTTTTCTACCACCAACAGGTTCAGACAGCAGATTTTCATATGTCAGGTAAACATGTCGGGATGGTCCTAAAAGATTCAAAAGAGAAGACTAATAGTAATCAATACTTTAAAAAATACAGACATAAGCAAAAGCAGTGTGTAAAAGATCTTACCTTGCTCCCTGGTAGAAGTGCCATTAAGTGGACAATTTGCAAACACTAACTCTGCCACCCATGTACGGTTATTTCTACCTTGTAATCGGAAAGTGCAATCAAGAAGAGAGCGGTCCAGGGCCTTTTGTGTTTCCTCACTTATTCCCTTACAGGGAGGAATTCTGGTGATGAAAGACAGCATATGAAATGTATGTTATGCACAAGACATAGCAGAAAGTAGAAATGAAAAACAGGGTAAGACAACAGAGCTTTAGGTCCAATATGGCTTCTAGATCCCTTCTACAAAGCAACAGTTACCAGCTATATCAGGACTCTCATTTTAACTCCCCACTACCACCAACTCCCATCCCCAAGAGACAAGGTTTCTATTTTTCTTCTACAGAATTGGAGACTATTTATCACATCATACAGCATTACAAAATAATATAATTTAGCTGGTATTTCAGTAGTTGAAATAACAGGTGCTACATTAATTTTCTTTTATCTGTCAACTCATACATTCAAGATTTTATAATTACTCCTATCAAGGCAATATCTAGAATACAGAAACTTGTTTCAGTTTTCTTATTCAGAATACCCAGAAGAGGGGATCCTTGGTTTTGACAATATTGCTAATTTTTACTGGACAATTCTTTATTGTGGAGGGCTGTGTTGGGCCTCCACGGCCTCAATCTACTAGATTTCAAGAGCACTTCTGACCCTATTTCTTTTTTTTTTATAATGATTTATTTATTTATGTATGTAAGTACACCATTGCTCTCTTCAGACACACCAGAAGAGGGCATCAGACCCCACTGTAGATGGTTATGAACCACCATGAGGTTGCTGGGAATTGAACTCAGGACCACTGGAAGAGCAGTCAGTGCTCTTAACCTCTGAGCCATCTCTCCAGCCTCTGACCCCTATTTCTTAGGTAATGATAAGAAAAGTATTTTAGACATTGCCTTAATGTTCCTTAAAGGGTTAAACTATCCCAACTCTATGTTGAAAACCACTGACCTGGAATTGAAAAACAGCGAGAAACAGATTTTTTTTTTTAACTTTTTACCACAAGTGTAAATTTACTGTATTAAAATGTAGTATCACAATGTTCTCAATTGAAGCTTTCAACACATCTTCTCTTCAACATGCAGATTCTTGCTTTGTTGGTTTATTTCTCTATAGTCCAGGCAGGCTGGAACTTGCAGCAATCCCCATGCCTAAGCCAACTGAGTTTGGAATTATTGATGAGAACCAAAGCATCACCAGTATAAAAAGAAACATCGCTAGCTAAAAGAAAAATATCAAAAGATGAGGGCAGGGGTAAAGCCCATAGGGCTGGCAGGCAACATGAGCCAGAGGGTACACAGTGAGTGTGTGGCTCTTGGCGGCATTCTTTCGTGGCTTCCAAAGGCAGAGCTTAAGCAACGCTGTTCAGGTGCCCACTGGGGCCTCCAGGGCAGCGTCAGAAGTGGACTGCCAGCGGTGGAAAGGCTTGGACCAGGTACCAGGCTTCTTAAGTGCCCACTGGTAGTTCTCAACTGAGGGCAGGGATAGAGATGGGCAGCCTTAAGAGAGGAGGGCTGGTGAGAAAGTAGGTGGGAGGAGCCAGAAGGTCACCAGCCTGAAAGAGGAATGAGGCCTCCAGGAACGAGTAACAAACACTGCCATGAAAAAACAAATGCTTCACTACCAAGAAAAATGTATGGGCCCCAAAGCAGAAAGACGGCAAATGTGGAAGCACTCCCTACCTAGTGCAGGGTTTGTGCAAAGGCTAAATAATCAAGTGTGTTTCTAGCATCTGTGGAGATGTATAGGGCCAATTCCACCATCTTATGAAACTCTAGAATCTGGTGAAAAAAAAAAATCAAAATGTACAAGATATCTAGCTACTGATAGGTACTAGTGTAGACAGGCAATTATTCCCTACAGAACGTGTCTCCTCTTAAAACTGGGTATGGTGGCCCAAGTGTGTATGTATTCTCAGCTACTTAAGAGGAATCTCAAATTCAAGCCCAAGCTGGGCAATTATAATTTACATAGACCCTGCGGATGTAGCATAGTATTAGGAGAAAAGAAATAGTTCTACCCAAATGCATTACAAAGTGCTTGTAATGCCGACACTAGGAAGAGAATTCAATTCCTACACCAGGGACAAAGAGGCAAAAATATCAACTTGCTACTTCGTTCAAGACTGGACTCTGCTACATAAAACACTGTCTCAAACAAAAAATGGGCAAAAATCCCAGAATGTGTGGCAATATTGAAAGGAACTTGTGAAACAGACAAATGACCCAACATACTGAGATGGCAATGTTTGGAAATATTTTGTAAATTTGCCTTTCACTTACACCTTTGGTAGATAGACAGATATTCTGTTCCACAGTGGCCTTTCTCCATCCATGTTAAAAGTCAGGGATTGTTTAGAAGCCACATGAAGACCAAATATAATCTGTTAGTCAGAGCCAGATAATCATAGTGGATGGGGTATTTCACCATGTGGTATTTAAACAAGCCATCTGAAAATATTTAACCCTACCACTGGCTTCTCATGCCCAACTGCTTATAATGAAGGGGTACTGTTGATGCCAAATCAGAAGGTAGCTATTGTTTTCACACAATTACTGGTACTGTTATCAGAACAGATTACCATCATCAAATTAGAGGACACTTTAAAATAGTTTCTTTTTAAAAATGTATTTATTTTGTAAGTAAAAGCATCCATGTGCATATGTGTGTGTCAGGGTCAGAGGACAACTTGCACAAGTCAGTTCTCTCCTTCCATGATAGGGATCATAGGGATTCAATTTAGAGACAAGCTTGGTGGCAGATACCTTTACCCAGTGAGCCATCTCCTGAGTTTGGTCCAACACCTTGTTGTGGAGAGATTTATACCATCTGGCATATCCCAGACTACTTCCTGTAAATTCTTCCTAGAAAAACCTCTTTGTATGTAGATGTATATTTAGATTTTAATATGTAAGGGTGGATAGGGACACCCACACATACAGAGACAAATGGACATACACACCTGGCGAGATGGACAACAATGTGATTCTTTTAACAAATTCTGTTCTGTCTTGGCATTAATACTAATAATGACTACATAGTACAAACTGAGACTGAAATTGAGTGTACCATGTTATAGATAGCTCAATTTATATCTGTAGTAACCAGATGTCCCCCATCTTTTTAATACTTTGAAACATTAGTTATAGTATTTGCCTGGCACAGAGTAATGGAACTAGAGCTTGATGTTTAAAGAAAACTCTAAAAGCTGACTTCCACTGAATCCATTCAACTTTATGTTGTTTCAGTGTATAAATTAACTGACTACATGGCACAGTATTCTGTTGCTGAGACACCATGACCAAGACACAGTGACAGTTATTGCTCTAGCCTAAGAAAACATCCCTTTGAAATTTCACACAGCAAAGCAAGTTAAAAAAAACTTCACTCATCAAATAAATGATAATTTAAACAAGAACTTGCTAAAGAAACCTCATCACAACAATGCTTTGGGGCCTGATCACTTAAGTCCACAGGGCCATTATAAATTATAATCTGCAAGCCGTTTTCCTACAAGAAGAGAGTGGATGTGTCCTTGACTCAGGTGACACAGAAAACTCATGCACATGCAGTAGGAACAGAAGTCCTGGGACTTGCAAAAAAAAAAAAAAGAGCTATGCCTAGGTTTTAAGAAACAGGAAACAACCCATGCTTGAGACGGTGTGAACTCAGGTGAAAACTGAAGTTTTTCCAAGGGCTCAAACCTAAGCAGCAGGAGCATACTTTCTCTTAGCTCGTGTCCGGTATCTCGTTTGTGCTGCAGGATCAAGGTTCTTTTGATACAGCAAAAGCTAACAGGTCAGTGAGCCAGAGCATCTGAAGAAGGTTACTGTGATACAACTGATACTTTCATTTCAGACACTCGCTCAACAGGTTTTCAAAGCATTCAAGTTAAGAGTAAGAACAGAATGGATTTTCAGCAAAGAAAAGAAAATGTGTCCAAACTTACAGCTTGAAAAGGACGACTCATTCTTTTTTGAAATTAATTCATCTAGGACTAAATACTTAAAAGAAGAGTTCCTCGAAATCAAATGCATTAGAACAATTAGTATAATATTTTATTTATAATAATAAG
The DNA here is from genome assembly GCA_021653895.1 of Mastomys natalensis. Classification (NCBI taxonomy): domain Eukaryota; kingdom Metazoa; phylum Chordata; class Mammalia; order Rodentia; family Muridae; genus Mastomys; species Mastomys natalensis. The sequence continues at coordinate 129,828 of JAJTUV010002512.1, forward strand.
ATTCTAAATTTAATAAAACATAAAGATACTTATTGTTTATTTTTATTCTTCTTCCCTTTAAATACACTACCATGATAATGGAATTTACTGGAAAACTATATCATTAAAACTATCAATTTTTGTATTTTCCCTATACAATGTAAATATACAGGGGAAAGAACAATTAAAAGACTTCCCTTAAATGTTATGAAATAAAGTTTAAAAAATAAAAGAAAAAATGCATCTTTCCTAGGCAGAACACTTCAGAGTTTGCTTGAGTTCAAGTAGAAAGGGTACTGGAATGTAGCTCATCTGACATGTCTCAAGCCCTGGGTTCCATCAGAGACAAAATATGATAGCTCTCAGAAAAATGTTGACGAGATGCTTCTAAAGATTGTGAAAACTAAAAAGAATAAAACACAAATGTTATTATCATCTACTTATTTGTTCTGGCCAAATAGAAGTAGTTACTGACTTTATAATCTATATTTTATGCAAAGCAATTCAAACCTTGAACTGATCCTCCTTTGTCTGCCTTCTAAGTACTCAGATTGTAGGCATGCAACAAATCTGGTTTATGAATTGCTGAAGATGGATACAGGGCCTCATATATTATCGAGAAAATATGCTTTCAAGTAAATTAGATAAACAGCTCTCCTTTTCCAAGTGTCATTCAGTTTAATGTGCAAATACTAATGTTTATTATATATATTTCCTTATCTTTATTTCTTATTCACCTTTTCACCCACTACCTATACTTCCCAGCAGTGTTTTGGTTCTTTATCCTCTGTCCATTTAAAACTAAACCCTATGCCCATCTTTCATTTCCCCTCTTGTGTATGTATGCTGGTTGGGAGTTAAGATATGATCTCACTATCTAACTCAGATTGAAAGCAAACTCATTTGAAAAACCAAAAAAAAAAAAAAGAAAGAAAGCAAACTCATGACAATCCTCCTGCCTCCATATTCTAAGTGCTAGAATTATGGATGTGTACCAAGAGACCCAGCACCCAACTCCATTTGTTTACACATTCCTATTCATGTAATTTGCTAACTCAACGCAGTTACTACCACTGGGATGGTGACTTTGTCACCTGTCCAAATGTTACCCTGAGCTTGAGAAACATTTTTGTCTGCTCAATGGATCTGTAGGCCCCTAAAACTTAGAAAAGTCCTTTCACACTGTGGTATCCTCTACTTCAGAAACCATCACCCATCCTTTGCCTAGGACAAAGTAAGTGTCCTTGCTGCCTCACCTGTATCTCTCAAATCTATCTGATCACCAACCCGTGACTATTTCATCTCCTAAGTCCTTACAGGAACATACCATAGTCCAAACTAACAGCAACTGTAACATGAACATGAAGTCAGCAACTGGGTTGCTACTTCCATCCCATTCTCCTTTATTTTGTATATTGCGATAAGGTTCAATTTCCAGAAAAACTTGTCTAGTGATGTCAGTTTGTACTTAAATATCATCCACTGGCTTCTTTTGAGGGTTGTTTTTATTTCCTAAAATGAGCATCTCACTGTAATGTCCACACTGGTCTTAATCCTCTGATGTAAGCCTCTTGAATAATTGTGAAGATACTGTGAGGAATGTGCTAGAGTATCCAGCTTCTGGTGGTTTCCTAATACCATTAAGATAAGGTCTACATTGCTTAGTGACAGAAAAAAACTCTTGGCTCTAACCCTTCCAGCTTACACCTTTGTGTTCATCTCTCTGTACCTCCTGCTCAACATTCAGATCCAGCATGCTCGGCATTCTCTTACTTCCAACACTTCATCTTAGCAGTTAACCTCTTCTGGTTAGGACCTTCTACTCTAACCTCATCTCCCTTTCCTCTGGCTAATTCTCATCACTCTTTCAGTCTGAGTACAACTGGCACTTTCTTGGGAATTCCCACCTTGACTTTAAACAAGCCCACATTTCCCTGCTATGCAAACCCAAAGCATCCTGGAAGGCCTTACAAAAATCAAGTCTGAAACAGGTACATTGACTAGATTATCTGTTTAACAAATGATGCCCTAAAATGCCAGATGGTGCTGGATTGCCAGGAAATAAGCAAAACAGGAGCCTCCCCTGGACCTCCGCAATTCTACACAGAGATCCATGACATACACAGACTGTGAGCACTGCTTTACCACTGTTTCATATCTCCACCATGACTGGAAAGTGTGGCGCCAAGTTCGACACAGAACACAGCTTACTTTAATAAGCGAATTGCATGGCTGAAGCCATCACCTTCTACTTGTACTCCCTGATGGGGTATCTCCAGGTTGGACAACTGAAAAGAGAAAAAGCACAGGGGTGTTAAAACTGTTAAGTTCACAAAAGAAATCAGGTCTTCTCTGCATGTTTATTCTGATCCCATCTGTTCTACGGCAGTCTTTGTCAAAGTGATGATATATCAGTATGAGCAGAAACCCTGTCTCAAAAAAAAAAAAAAAAAGGACAATCTCCACAGTACTGAATTCTTTAATATTCAGTAAACAAACCCTTTTTTTTTTTTGCTACAAGCTAAAAGTAATCCAGAATCAGTTCAAGTGGTTCCAACTAAAAACTAAGAATGGTTTTATTTGTGATTCTACTGTTTGATCAAAATGAAACTGATATCAGGCAAATGTGGAGACGGGCTGAAACTCATCTGGTGTTGCTCCAGGTTAGGAAGGCATGCCCGAAGGTCCTCTGATGAGTGAAGGCTTGCCCTCAATAAGCAATGACATGTCTTCTATGACTGGATTCTTACATACCCTGTTCCACAAATTAAAAACACTGCCAGGAAGATTATATGTAGTTATTCACAGCTCAGGCATTATTATAAGCAGAAAATGAGCTAGTGTTTTAATACTGTCAATTCAAAGGAGAGATTATAGTTAAGTTCTTAAGAGCTTGAATGAATTCATGAAAGTAATGTATGAAGTTCCTGTGTGTGTGTAGCATGTATGGACATCTGTATACAAGTATCAGAGCCATGTGCACCTGCAAAAAAACATACATTTCTTGAAATTCTCCCCAACACACAGTGAAGTGGACAGGAATGCACTGTCCCAGGACAACAGGAATTGAAATGGTAAGTTCCAAGAGAGGAAGAATGCGGCTCGGGCACTCTCACACAGACATACATGTAGGCAAAACAGCAATGCAGATAGAAAGTACTAATAATAATGAGAAAGAAATGGAAGGTTGCAGTAGGCATGATAACATATGACTATAATCTTAGGATAGAAAAGTAGAAACAAAAACATAAGGAATTTATCGTTAGCTACATAGCAAGTTCATAGGGAGGCTGGGCTACATAAAACCCCTTTTCAAAAACCAAAATCCAACAAAAACAGAGTTGCTACTTCACTTTACATTCATATTTACAGCTACATGGTAGATGTAATGACACAATATTTTTAATGACTTATTTTATATGCATTGTCATTTTGTCAGCATGCATGTCTGTGTGACAATGTCAGATCCCCTGGAGCTGAAGTTATAGACAGTGTTGAGCTGCCATGTGGGTGGTAGGAACTGAAGCTGGCTTCTCTAAAAGACCAGCCAATGCTCTTAACTCTGTAGCCATCACTCCAGCCCCATATAACATCATATTTTTGAAAGGCATGGATTGCCATCAAAGTAACATTTAGTTTAGTATTTTTCTCAGAAAGGAGTCTAGTGTTAACTAGTGCTCAAAAACACACATTAATTCACCAATTCAACAAAGAGTCATGCCGTATTAGGCAGCCATCTCTGAAAAGACTTAAATAATGTATGAGGTAGAAGACATTAATTCTTAAAAGTTGTACCATTTTCTTTAACTGGGAAGAATGGAATTTCCATTAATCTAAGGAGAAGATTACTAGGTGATGGAATGGAGAAAAAAGAGTTTGTGTGGACCAGGGACTACTCCTGCTGGAGCCACGCAATTTCAGTTAGCATCTGAAATTTCCCAACTTACCTCTAATCGAAGTCCTACAAATGGCATGTTGGTGTCACACATAGCGACAAAGTGAGCTAGAACTTTATTGAAGGCACACATTTCTCCTGATCGTTTGGCTTTCTTGCATTCTATCGGACATGGGTCATCGGACAACTATAAATAATTTTTAAAAATGTGTAAAAATTTCCATGGGATTGTGATTCACTAAGGCAATGGAAGCACTACAACAAAGCTTGGGGATAACCCAAACAAATGTGACTTCTCAACACAGGTTACTGAACAAACCGGAACACAGACACAAGCAACTAGGTAACAAATATTTTTGTTTAGCAAGTTTCCTTGTGGTAAATGATATATTGTTATTAATTAAAACAAAAGACTTTGGTCAATTGTGAAAGCACACATCTGTGGTTCTAGTACTCAGGAAGCAACAACAGAAGGATGTTATATTTAAGGCTAGCCAGGGCTACAAAGAAAGGTAACATGACAAACAAACGCTCAAAATCTGCCTGGAAAACAAACAAGGACTGGAATGACCTCAGTGCTTGCCTAGAGTGCACAAAGCCCTGGATTCCACTTCTGTCACCAAACCCCTACTCTCAAAAGAGGAAGAAGCCTTTTACAGAAAATGTGCATAACTGTTTCATTGCTTCGGTATACCTTAAAAACCATATCTAAACTCTTTACCACTTAAAATATAATGAAACCAGGCATGGTTAACATATACCTGTAAGCCCAGCACTTGGGAGGCAGAAGCAAGAGAATCTATGAGTTTAAGGTCAGCCTGGTCTACAGAGCCAGTTCTTCAGGACAGTTGGAGCTAAATGGAGAAATCTTGCCTCAAAAAAAAAAAAAAAAAAAAAAAAAGAAACCAAAACAGTAATAATAATTTTTTTAAAATAAAATAAAATGGAAGGGTGTTGCAAAAACATTTACTACTGATCAATTCTGTGCTAACTTCTATGTGAGCATACCTTGTGCTTGGTACCAGTTCTGGTCTGTTTCCCAGTCTTTGTATAGGACATCAAGTCCTGGATGTTGTCCTTGAATTGCTGCAGCAGCAGTGCCATGACAGGGCTGTCCTCACGATCTGGAGTACTCACAGACATAAAGTAGTACTTGTATGATAGCTGTGTGGGCTTATTAGGAACTTCAAGCATTTCCACAACCTAAAATGACCCAAATCAGAAAGAAGTGAGACCCAGTAGAATAAGAACCATTGTATATTGTCCATCTTACATCAAGTGCAGCTTGTAGACAGTAAACACAAGAAATGAGATAATTAAATTATTGCTATTAGTTATCCTTGATCTTCATATTCCTGTTGAAAGTTGAAAAAAATATACCTAAGCTGAGTGAGCCTTCTAGGAAATTACCTATTTAAATTGTTCTTTTACCTCCCTTACCTGTGAATACTCCCTTAAGACCTCAATTATTGGAGCCAAGGAAAAAACAAGGGATTAGAGGCCCAACCCACCTCTCACTGGGAAACAAGGGAAAATTCCTTCTCATTTTTGTTTTGAGACAGGGTCTTAATTAGTCCTAGCTGACCTTGAACTGTTTCCTCTTGCCTCCACATCCCTCAGACTGGGAATAAACACCAGTTGCCAACACATGCAGCTGAACCCGAGTTTTAAGCTAAAATCTGTGGTCACAGTGGCACAACATGTGCAAGCAGCAGCACTGGAATGTAGCTGAGCACACCAGTGCTGTAAGTGCCTGCTGAGAGTGCCGGTGAGACACCATGTCTTTAGATTTGTACCCTATGTCACAGTTTATACTATCTTACAATGTCAACACCTAACTAAAAACCAGAGCATGAGGACTCTTAGTGGCATGATAAATCTCTATCCTTACTGAGACAGAGGTTACAACAGTATTCACTTACAAAATATATACTGTACAAAAATAAAGAAGTTTGATGTAGCCTGGTGGGTCAGGCTCTAATCACTAGGCTTTAGGAGGACAGAGCATGAACATTACAAGTTTAAGGGACTGGGGATGGAGAAAGGACTCAGAGGGTAAGAGCACTGGTTGCTCTTCCAGATGACATGGGTTAAATTCACAGCACCCACAATGGCAGCTCACAACCCTATATAACTCCAGTCCCAGGGAATCAGATCTTCTCGTCTGTCTTCTAGACACACATGATGCACAAATAATACGTGAAAGAAACAATCAACCTAAAACAAATACAAGAGTTCAAAGCCTGCCTTGCTACAGAGCTGTGTTCAAAGCTACCTCAGCAAGTTAATGAAATCTTGTCTTAAAACAAAAAAAAGGGCTCAGTGGTAAATTGCTTGCCTAGCATGTGTTATATTATGAATTCAACTTCCAGTACCAGCCAAGTAATAAACATCAGAGAAATTGAAAAGCACAGATTTCATATTATCTAATTATAACATTGACATGAGTGACAAAAAATAAAGGAAAAATAAAAATCTGAGGCAATCAACTAGACAGCAATCCTTTTTCTTTTTTTTCTAGATAGTGTTTCTCAGTATAGCCTCGACTATCCTTAAATTTGCTACGTAGATGAGGTTGGTCTTGACCTCAGAGATCCCAGAGACCTGCCTGCCTCTGCCCAACATGTGCTGGGATTAGAGGCATATGCCAACATCTGCCCCCTGCCGGTACCAATCCTATTCTTAATGGCTATGGTTCTAGTTTACTTTTTGCTTATGAATGTAGAGACAAATCTAAGGGAAGGAGATGACCTACACTCAGGTTTGAACTAAACCACTGAAACAAATTTTTGTTTTTTTTCCCAAATTTTTGTTTTATTACCAGGCAACTGATACTAAAAGCTGGCTATTCATTGACACTAATAAAGCCAGAAACTAAACAGTATACACCTACTTCAATTTTATTTTTGGTGTGACTTGAGCACAAAACTCTACATATGTTCACAGGCTGATTATTCAATCATCACTTCACATGTAACTCAGGCAACTGACCAATAGAAATGATTTTTGATAAAATCCATGTCAATGATAGACCCCACTACTGTATTAACTCAACAGCTCAGCTGGTACCTGGTATCACTTTAAGAAGTATGATTAAAAGGTACAATTGAAAACCCTTAAAAATTCATTCCTATTCCTTTGAAACCAGAAAACCTTTGAATTAAAACTTTTCCAAGCACATAATTTTCATCAAAAAATATTTGTTTTTTCCATAGAAACTCTTTAAGTGTTTAAAACATATTTAAATAGTAAATACATTGAAAATAATTCAAATCAATTCAAAGATCTTTAAAAACAAACAAAAAACAAACTAGAAAATAAAGATGAAAAGTCAAATATCTCAAAATAGGAAGAACAGAAATTTTATAATGGAAGAAATCTCATAGTGCACTATAAAGAATGCCAAAACCGCTAAATAGAGATACACCTTCAATAAAGTGAAAAAATTTAAGCTACTTTAGTAGCTAATAGTTTCCAAATTCTTGTTGAAGTAAAACCAGTCCAAGTTTGTCCTGAAAACCAAACATCTCCAAATCTTCATACCAGCTACACTTAGTTTCCACTCAATTCTTTTTGTATCTAACCAAAGAGATGCTTCATTCCAATCAAAAACTAAGCTTCCTTTACTAATATAAACAAAGTCCTCCCCAACAAGCTAGGCCTCACTATGGCAGAGGCACGAGGGTGAGAGATAAGCGGCTATCTTACATTCCCCACAGAGATTTACTGATCTTCCTTCAATCTTACCCTCTGGTTGAAAACCCATATATGAAAGTCAGACCACCAAGTAAAAATTCATTGTGGATGAAAATTCACAAGAAAGCTTTACCTGTATACATCCAAAGTTTCTGAATTTGATCAAATCATGGCTTGGCAATACTTACAATGTAGTACGTGGAAGGCGGAGTAAGTTTAATAAACAGTTATATTTTTTAGAAAGGCTGTCCAATGGAATGTGTTGAAAAGTTGCAAGCTGCAACGTTTCAGTGGTTATTGTAGGCAGATGCTTTATAGATTGTTTGCAAAACGCTGTTGTCCCAGCCAAAAACCTTAAATTCAAAAAAACAATCCACATCATAAAAAATCATAACCATTTTCTAGTTAACTATAATGACCACTAAATTACAAATAAATTAAAAAAGAGCACTAAAAATAATTGAAAAAAAACCACTGAGTTGGCGAACACAACCTTTAAATTCCAGCACATGGGAGGCAGAGACAGGTAGAAAAATTTCTGAGTTAGAGCCAGCCTAGTCTACAGAAATAAAACAGGTCATATAGTCAAAGAACAGCATAAACAAAGAAACAAAATGTCTCAAAAGAATAATAACTGAAAATTAGTCAGTGGACACATGACCAAATCACGGAGTCATTTCTCTAGTTATGTATTTGGCGACTAGCTATATTTGTGAGGAAAAAAGAACTGTAAGCCTAAGATAGCAGCTTAGTTTAGCATAGGGAATGAAGATTCCTGATGCTTAAAGACAGCTCAAACTAAACTCAACATCTTTAATAAGAAATCTAAAGTGATTCAGGGTGGTAGTGGCACAAGCCTTTAATCCCCAGCACTCAGGAGGCAGAGGCAAAGGCAGGTGGATCTCTGTGAGTCTGAAGGCAGCCTCGTCTACAGAGTGAGTTCCAGGACAACCTTGACAAACAGAGCAAAACTAAAACTAAAAAGCGAACCAAACAAACAAAAAAAAAAACTATGAAGTGGGAAAAGCACACCAACTGTCTAGTGCCAAACAGTCAGCACTGAAAACATATATACGTGGAACAGTATATGGACTCAACGGGCCATATTTAGGAATATGAATGTATATACATATGTACATACAATGACAATTAGAGAAAAAAGAGGCCAGGATTAGAAGAAGAGCAAGGATGGGTAAATGGGAGGGTCGGAGAGACATCATATAAACTAAAAAATAAAATAAAAAGTAATCCAGAGTCCTCATACAACTAAACAAGCAAACAGAAAACACTTTACTTCTCTGTCACACTATAGATTGTCAGCCCCACATGTGTAAAGTGTCTGGCATCCACTGTCCTCTTCCCTCCCTTTTAGGTCAAGACACGGGATTTTACTTTGATGAGTTTACTATAGTACTCCTCCCAGTGTTTATATATGACCATCTTTGTGGCTAGGATAAAATAGAAGGAACAATATGAAAAGAGAAATAAGCACTGGTTTAGTCTCACAAATACACAATGAATAAGGTACACAAAACAAGCACTTCCACAGCAATATAGCAGTGCCAAGTGGCCAAACTATTGAAAGCAGACTTGCCTCATTTATCAAATAGGGTGTAGGTCAGTTTGGAAAAAAGTACTCTTGCACAAACTCTATGTGGTACAATTGGTATGCTAGCCACGTACACTGAAGCTGTGCCAGAATATATTACATCTTAAAAGTAGTTAGCCAGCTCCCCCAAAAGTGAAATAGGAAGTGGGGACCTTTGGGTTTGTTTGGGTTTTTTGAGACATGCTCTGACCATGTAGCCTGTTGGGCCTACAACTCACTATGTCCATCAGGTAGCCCCAAACTCACAGATCCAGCTCTTTCTCCCTACAGAGTCCTAGAAATCTACTTTTTACTTTAATCATTAAAACCCATCTAACATTTAATTATAACTTTAAAGAATCAACTGGAAAAACATTAAAATGTATCCTTTGCTTCATTTGTGGTAAGAGTTGCAAATGAATATTCATTCTAATCAAAATATCTTTTTGAGACTATTATGTCTACTAATGTTATTAAAGGAAAAACAGATGAACAATTAACATACACATGCCCCCCTTAGTTACATCAGACCACTTATATAGGGTATAAGTCAAAAATCAAGCTCACTTGTTACATTAAAAATCCTAAATATTGCCAAGTGTGATGGCATACACCTTTAATCCCAGCACTAAGAGGCTTGTACATGTCCAGGTTATTATTTCACTCTTGACTTTTTGTTTTGATTCTAGGAACAAAAATAAATTTCTTTGTAAGCTTTACACTAACTTCCTATTAACATTTTGAATAATTGTGCAGCTTCTGTAATTATTTTCCTAGAGAATGTTTGTGTGATTTTCTTTTATTGAAGTACATGTAACTTTATGTCTATTGACTCAAATACTAAAGAAGTTGGGGTTTATGTTTTGTATGTGAGTTATTTGGGGTTTTTGTTTAGCTTGGCTTGGTATTTTGGGGATTAGGACCCCTACTATATACCTCTGGCTGACCTAAAAGTCACTATGGAAACGAGGCTCAACTCAGTAATCTTCCTACCTCTGCCAAGTACTGGGATTAGAGGCATGTGCCACCATGCCCAGCTGTTTCTTTAAATAGAATCTGTTTTTGTTCCATAATACAAAAATATCACATGGACGAGATGCTCAATATCATTAGCCATTAGGGCAAAATATTCTAAGATTGCCATGAGATACCTACTCATACCAAAGACAATAGTGAGTATCTGTGCAAAAACAGAAACCCACACATGTTGATTGAATGGCAAAATGGCACAGCTACTTTGCAAAGAACTTTGGGAATTTCTTTCAAAAGTCTAACATACTTTTTACTCTCTACCTCAACAATTCCACTGCCAAGTTTTGGCCACAGAAAATAAAAGTGTAAGTTCACAAAACAGCCAAGAAGAAGTGGTAACAACTCCACTTACTGTAAACCCATTATAGAATAAAGAAAAATGTGGTCTGTCCATTCAGTAAAATATGATTAAAGCAAACTACAGACACATCCTACAATATGACCATTGGAAAGACAAGTGGAAGAAGCCCATCAGATCATACAGCTTATGCCTCTGTTTATATAAGAAGTCAAAAACAAAACCCAAATTTAAAGAAATAGATTTGTGATTACCTGGAGCTAGCAATGATGGTTAACTGTCCATGGGCAATAGAAAAGTACTTTTTAAAAAATGTGGTACAACTAGATTGTTGAGACAGCTGTCAAACATGATAAATTTACTACAAATTAATAAATCTTATAAAGTATTTTAAAGACTCTGAGTTCGGCATGGTAGCACATGTCTATAATGCCAGTACATGAGAGATAGAGGAAGTTGGATCAGGAGTTCAAGACTTGTCTGAGCTACATAGTAATTCTGAGAGGTAAGCTTCAGTTGTGTGAGCCTGTCTCAAAAGCAGAAATCAACTGAGTAAGACTAGCTTGGTAAGAGTTGCCATAAAGCTCCCTCAGTGGAGCCAGAATGGAAATGAGAGCACAGGTAATTGTCTCTGATTCTGTTAACAGGGTAATTTTGAAACAAACTAAATGACAATGTTAGAGAAAAAGGAACAGTTTGGACAGTATCTGCTGAGAGATTAATACCACAAAGCTTCTGAACAAGAACAAATCGGTTTCTATTAGAGGACAATTTGTGAAGTGCTTGTTCTGGAGAAAATATGTAGTGACATGCCCTTCTGAGCAACATTGGATCTAGAGGGGAATGTGATACGAGGACAGCCATCCTGGACAAGTTCCAAGGCAATTTAGAGTTGAAGGTACCAAAGGTGCTCAGGTTTCATGTCACGAACTTTTAAGAACAGTGACTGATTAAGAATAATGATGGAGAAGAAAATAAATACTGTTAGGATAGGTTTCCCTTTTCAGTCTGGGGCTAAATTAAGTAAGCTTACTTCAGTTGCTGAATCCAAGGGATGATCCGCTTCATGTCATCATTCAAAGATTTTTCCATGTCCTCCAGCGTGGCCTGGTCTACAGAATAAAGAATTCATGTAACCCACTGCTTAAACACAAACAAAAGCTTTATCTATGCAGCCAAACTTTAAATTAAACTTAAGGCAGAAAACCATGTTGTATGTGAGTAAGAGAGTAAAATAAATCCACCAGGAGCTGTCAATCAACTTGCTTTTCCTCCTTCACATTTCACTGGCAAAAACAAGTAGCAAATGCATAAATAGTTCTTTGCCTGTATCTGAAGAGCTAAATAACATTTCCAACTTATGAAGTACTTAAAATTCAGAAAATTACTAGAGTTAGAATCTAAACTAAAATAAAAAAAACCTCACTGCCTATTAAAATGTTTCTTTTAACAGCACACAAATAATCTCAAGCATAGGCAAGATATATTGTCCAAAAATGACTGGCTTACTAAATGCCAGTCTAAATTTTTAATGGCAGTAGAAAATAATAGTAAGTAGGGGATATTAGTAAGGGGGAAAAAAGGAAGGCACAAAATAATTTTAACTAACTAGATCAAAATCTAAAAAAAAAAAAAAAAAAACAACCCATTGCAGTCCCCGACTCCCAAAACTTCTTATATTAATAAGTCCTTATCTCCACTGCAATGCTGTTCAAAGGCAGACTTTGTGAGGTAGCTAAGTTCAGAAGGGGTCTTGAAGAGATGAGCACCTCATAGCAGTGGTTGTCAACCTGTGGGTGGTGATCCCTCTGGAGGTTGAACAACGCCTTCACAAGGATCAAATATCAGATAGCCTACATATCACTGATCTACATTACAATTCACCACAGTGACAAAATTAGTTATGAAATAGCAATGAAAATAATTTTAAAGGGGGATAATCACAACATGAGGAAATGCAATAAAGGGTCACAGCACTAAGAAGGTTGAGAAGCACTACGCTACAAGAACAGAAAGGAAAAGTGTGCACCCCTTGTAAGGACATGTCAGAAAAGCCTAGGAGTCAGGAGTGAAGCCCACACTAAAATGAACTTCACTGACATTAATTTATTTTTCTGCAGCCTCCACAACAGTGAGAACATATATTCCCACTGCATTTTCTTATAGCATCTTGACTTCTAGGCACAAAAACTAATGTCAATGCTTTTTTATTTTTATGTGCTTATCTGAGTGTGTACTACGAATGACTGAGAAAATAGCTAAAGAAAAGGCTCTGAGAAACAAAAGACATCCAGGGATATGGGGGTGGAGCAGCAGTGGCTGGTGCAGGACTGCGACCAGCTGGTAGCAGCTGGTGGTGGACCATAAGCCCAACTTCCCAGCTGGAGGTTAAATATACTGACCCCTCAGGCCAGCTGACCTTCCACTCTACTCCCTCTACTACCACAGTCTGGTAGTCTCTCAGTCTTATAGGTCCTTATAATCCACTTCTGTCCTGCTTTGTGGAATAGAAACCTACAAGTCCTGTATGTTAAACATGTGTGCACAAATGCACGCATATCCATTCACATTGGCTAGACTAGTTTCCAGATTAATTGCAATTGCCTGCTCTACTAATAGAATGTGGTATTTAGTAGGTGGTCACATACAAGAGATAGGATCACTATGGCAATCCTTTTTCAGTGGGTACAACATAGGAGGATGGGGAGTGGCAGGCATGAACCCAAAGTTGTGTTTGAATAACCCAGGCTTTGTGTTGGTACCTAACTGGCTCTTTCACTCTGGAAGCTCATCAACAGCAAGGAATTTGTACCCAATCTCTTGACTTCAGGTTTTCAGTAGTTGATGGTGAACTGGCTGGCTGTGTGTCTGTCACTGCCCTGACGGAATGTCCAGGTTGATCACAGCAAGAAGTCTAAGCTAAAGGTCTCTATTTACCTGGCTCTCCAGTTATTACCCATAACAACTTGGAGAATTCTGTGCCTTCATGATGAAAAATCAGGACCTTTTTAACATCCATCACGAAAACCTTGATAATGAGTGCTAGACTAACTAACCTTAACTACCTTCCTGGCCGTCTGTGCCTCAGATCACTGCCTTCCTTAGGAGGCATTACATGGTGACCTATCCCATATTGATTTTCTTCTCTCCTCAAATGCTTATCATCTTGCTAATCCAGCCAACAAGATGGTCAGCCATGGCATGATAAATACACAGTTTAATTAATACTTGTTATATCACAGTAACAGGGTTCCCAAAAATGCCAGTGCTGTCATTGCTGCCTCAAAGCCAACTGTACTATCCAGTTTGGCTGGGTTAGTCATTAGCTTCAAGATTAGCATACTTAGCAGCCTCCTACTTAGGGAGTTTGTGGACCTAGCCAATATGCAGTGAGCTATGGTACCCTGACAAACACCACAGGGCTGGGCCTATTTTGATCATGTCTGACCTGATGTAGGCCAAACTTGTCCAAGTCAACTGGTATATGAGGGAAGAGATGGAGAAAGGAAAGTTTTCTGAAGCCTATGAAGACATGGCTACCCTAGAGAGCAGATAATGATGAGGGAAAGGGTGAGTATTAACCACATGATGTGATCTCAGTGTTTCCTTGGGACTGTCTGCTGTCATGTAGAACTGTCATATACAAATAAATGATGTTTCCATTTTAAATGATGGGAGGAGGGGACTTTAAAAAAGCAAACCACTGTCATATGCCATTTACCTATTATAAATATGTAATTCAAAGTCCTATTTTCCATGAGCTGCTAATATAGGTTTCAAAATTCTACCATTTTAGCCAAGTGTAGTAGGTATATGACTTTACTCCCAGCTCAGAGAGCACAGACAGGGATATCTCTTTGAATTCAAGGCCTGTCTGGGCTACATAGCAAGTTCCAGGCCAGCCAAAGCTACATATCCTGTCTCAAAAATAATTTTAAATAAATAATAAAATTTAACTTTTATTTTAATCAATTTCTTTTGTTTAATATTAAGTCCAAATAGAATATATACACCATATTCAGGAATATTGTTTGAGCAGTCATAGAAAACACTTTTGTTCCTAGTAAATATATATATCATTTGAGAATACCAACACAATAAAAGAACAGGTTAGAAATCAAACTCTTTTTTTTGAGACAAGGTTTCTCTGTGTAGCCTTGGATGTCCTGAAACTAGCTCTGTAGACCAGACTGACCTTGAAAGAAATCAAATTTAAGGACTGGGAACATAGTTCAGTTCACACACTTGACTAGAAATCAAACTTTCACTTCTAGTGAGTTAAGGCCAGAGGAAATTCCTCTAGGGATTTATATTCCAAGTCATTATATAGATATACTGTCATAAATATGTTCTCTAGTCCACAAGGATACTAGCAATTCCTAGTACTCATTTCTGTGTCAATTTATTAGTGATTAAATAAAAACTGAACTCCTGAACAGATAATCTAAAAACCAGCCATCACTGCTATTTTTATATAATAAAAAAGTTTAACTTCTAATACCAAAAAGATTTCAAATTGGACTTTAAAAAAACAAGAGCCCCAAGGAAGAGATGTCAGTTCATCATTCCTCCCATACTACTTTCAATGCTGCATGTACCGCCCCTTCCCACACATTATTGTAGAGAAGTTTTAGTTTGATTTTCTTACAAAATTTTCCTTGGGTCAGAGAGATAGCTTAGGGGTTGCTTAAGAGCACATGTTGTTATTGCAGAGAATCCAGGTTCAATTCCCAGGACTGACATGGTGATTCACAGCCATCACACTCCAGTTCCAGGAGATCTGATGTCCTCTTCTGACCTCTTAGTGCTAACGGCACTAAACATTCATGCAGTGTACATGCATATATGTAGGCAACACACACAAATACTTACATTGAATGACTACATTTAGTAACTTACCAAGTCCATAAAGCATCAATTGGAACATTCCAGAATGCAAATCTACAAAAATGTGTAGGCACTCCGAATTACCACAGGGCTCCAAGATGGGTACAATAAGAGCTGGAAGTGCAGTCTCTATGGAAGCTGAACAGTTGAGAATTAAAAATTATTTTTCTATCTGAATATTCGCTCTAAATTATTTTCAATGAGTAGGAACAAAGGGAAGTCTGAATATAGAAGACATAATTCTATAAAGTTTGGAACTGAGTAACAATGTCAATTAGTAGGAGCTGAAAAGGAAAAATGGCATTTTCTAGGTTGCTAAACGAAAGACATTATATATATATATATATATATATATATATATATATATATATATACACACACACACACACACACACACACATACACACACACAAAATATATATATATATATACACACACACACACATACATAAAGGAGAGAAAAAGACAGGAAAAACATCTGAAATTCTATTAAAAAATAATTACTATTAAAAGTCCAATCCCATCAGTTAACTGAGTTCTTTACATTCAATAGGTCAGGTTTAAGTCAACGTTTATATATTTTCTCCCTCTACCCCCTTTTTTTGGTTTGGTTTTGGTTTGAGACGGGGTCTTACTCTGTAGCCTGGCTGGCCTTGAACTCTTTACCTCCCAAGTTTTTTACCTCCCAAGCATTAAAGGAGTGCGTGAGTCCCTACTGCCCACCTGAGATTTTCTTAGTTGAAAAATATCAGGAAAAATATTTTAGAACACAAATTTATACCCCAATAAGATTTTCAATGTACTCTTTTATTTAAAAAAAAAAAAAAAAAAAAAAAAACAGGTGGGTTTTTTTTTTTTTTTTTTTTTTCTGACATCAAGAGCTCATGTTTAAGAAACACTTAACTCTTCAGTATTATTACATGGGAGTTTTTCTTCTCATTTGTAAATCTTAGATGAGATAGGAACACAGACAACTGCTACAGTCAAACCTCTAAAGCTGATAATAAATCTAAGAGTTTGGGGATATTTCCACCAGGCCCTATCAACTCGTCCTTTAATCTCTCAAATAGGCAAAATGAAACCTAGGAACTCAAAGGACTAAAAAGCACACTGGGGTTCAGAGTGGTGGGGCCCACAAAAGGAAAGTCCTCTGGCCACAAACAAATAAGAAAAAAAATGTCATCTGTGGCCACCCTACTCATCTTTCAGGCTGAACAGGGCCAGATTTGGTTATGGCATGGTGGGAAAAGCCCATTACTTCATTCACATTTGTTTTAAGACAGAGTCTAACTGTGTAGCCACTCACTACGGAAGCCTGGCTGGCCTTGATCTCAGCAATCCTGCTTCTGCCTCCCAAGTGAAGGGATTAGAGGCATGAGCCACTGTAGAGGAATCTAATTCAGAACATGGCTGCTCTGGCAAGAGATCACACCCAAAAACTTTCTGTGTGATCTGAGTGGAATACAGACATGCCTTTCATCTCAGGAGACAAGAGTCAAACAGATCTCTGAGTTCAAGGGCAGTCTGGTATAGAGTGAAGTTTCAGGTAAAGAAAAGCTTAGGTCCAAGCATTTAGACATCTTTAATCCTAGCACTCAAGAGACAGAGTCATGCAGATCTTAGTTCTTTCTAGTCAGTCCTGTTCAGTCTGTTTGTGGAATTCAGAGGTAGTAACTCTCAGTTACCATGAAAGCTTTATAGACACAGGTTGCAGACAGAACCATTGAAACACAGGTAAAGACAGAACAAGCCAGAAAATGAGGAGCCAGAAGATTAGAAAAGATTGCTAGAGTTAAGTTTTAGGCTAAGCAGAGCAATTCAGAAAGAAGCTATCTTGAGTCAGTCAGCTTGGAGAGGAGTTTTGAGTCACAATAGCTGAGTTGAACCAGCCACCCAGAGCTCAGAAACGGTGAGCTTATTCAGAAGTCTCAGAGGCTCAAAGCATTCTAGGCCTGGATGAGATTTTATGGAGGCTAGAAGCTTCCAGGGCTAGGCCTAAGTTAGCAGATTGAGACAGTAACCCTCCAAGATAACAACTGAACCAGGCGAATAAAAGATACTTTTACAAGTTGCCATTCATGAATCATAGAATTGGTCCACCACATCTTATAAATTTTCAAAATTTAAAATGGGAAAAAATTCTTGCAAATTATAATGTATGAAAAGGGATTTATATCCAAAATATAAAAAGAAACTCTTACAATTCAATTAATAAAATATAAATGCAATTATAAAATGGACAAAGGATCTGAACAGACATTTTTGCCAAAGACATATGAAAAGATGTTCAACATAGAACATACAAATCAAAACTATAATGAAATCTCATACTTACTAGGGTAGCTAGAAACATAAAGAAACACTAATCAGTATCAGTGAGAATATGGAGAAGGTAGAACCTTTACACACTGTTGGTGAGGTTGTGAAAGTCATGTTCAGTATGTAAAAAGGTTAAACAGAGTGGTCAGATCACCCAGCCATTATATTCATAGGCATATATACAAATGTATGTCCGCATGAAAACTTGGACAAATGTTCACAGCTGTATTCACAATAGTTGAAAATTAAAAATAAACACAATGTATGGTATATATAACAATAAAATTATTAAAACATGCTATAACATGGAAAGACCTCAAAAACAATATGCAAAAGAACACTCATTACATGATTCATCCATATGAAATGTTTATACAGATAAATTTATATAGTGGATGAGTAGCTGTCAGGAGCTAGAGAGAGGTAGATCAGAATGACCGCTAGTAGGTATGTTGCTTTAGGGGATGACTGCAATATTCTAAAATTGGACTATTCTAAATATACTAAAAGTCCCATTAAATGTACATGGATATTTCAACAATATACTAGTTCCCATGAGTTTCAATTATACTTCCTAATCACTACTTTTATTTTGAAAGATGAAAGGGGTTAGCTTCTTATAATTAGTATTAGTGAACACTGACAACACACACACATACATGCAGAAAAAAAAAAAACATTTAACCAATACATGCACCCCAGTTCTTGACTGCCTGCCTTTCTTCTCTAAGGCCCACATTTGCATTTTTTGCTAAGCTTCCCTTTCCCTAGTTCTGAGAAATGTTAGGACTCGCTGGTGGGAAGGGACTGGGTGGGGACAAGATCCCAAGAAGAAGCCTCATTCAAAAGTTAGGCCAGGAAGCCCTGATAGAGTGACTGGAGATTCTACCCACAGCAGAAGATTACATTCTTAGCTGGGAATTAGGTAAGAGAATGACTCTATCTGTGTGATAAGTTGGTAGTGGAGACAAGATCCATTTTCTCACTAGTGTCTTGAAGGGCTGTGATTGGGTGCCATTTTGAAAAAGGGCCTACTATATAAAGCACAAACTATTCTGGAACAATCACAAGTCAAGGGACCTGGGGGATCAACATGCCACAGCCCCTGGGTAGAAGACTGCAGTGAATGGCAGTTGTGAACAGGAGGAAAGCCAGATGTGGACATGCTGAGTTCAGGCAACAGGAAGGAAGCTTGGGCGTTGAAGGGTCTGGTGGTCCATGATAAGAATAGACCTCCTTCATCTGAGGATAGATGCAGAGTCTTATAGCCCATGAGCCCAAGGTCAGCAAGTAGCACAACCTCTGGAGCCACCTGTCAGCTGCAGGGTTCTCTGCTGGTGGGACTGAGAACTCTGAAGCTCAGGTCCAGTGGAGTTCTCTCAACTTCTGTAGCCTCCTCCCTCCCGAAGGGTGTTTAATGCTGTACTCAAAGCACTGAGACACATAGTCTTCCAGTACAGATGTCAGTGCTCTGCTTTCTTGACTCCCCAAAACATTCAACTGGGGAGTCTCTGGAGTATGGGACAAACTGCATAGCCCACAGGCTGCAAATCTAAGAGGGGCCAGGAGAAGTTTCTGGTATGCAAAGAAGGGAAGCTCCTAAAATGAAGGCAGCTCTGTCGGACATCTGACACTTGACTGGTTCAGGCTCAGCACCCTCCTAAATGATAGGAAAAGAAGAGACTCCAACTTCAATTGCATACCCTTCCTACCTGCAAGACTCTATAATATTAGAGTACACAGAAAAAAGTACTGATACTTTCCCATTTAGATTTTTGTCCCTCTTTACTACCTGTTTCATTATTTTTACTTTATATACTCGGGAGGGGCTTAAACAGGGTTTTGCTATGTAGCTCAGATGGCCCTGAGCTCACTATGTAGTCCAGGCTGGCCTTGAACTCAAGATCCGCCAGCCTCAGCCTCTTGAGTGCTGGCATTTTACGTGTGAACTGCCACATTTGAGTCTTTTTAGTAAAAGAAACAACAAACAAAAACAGGTAAATATTTGTTGAATTTTAGTTGCTCTCATTACAGAAAAATAATCACAGAAATATAGGCATAGTGCAGATTTAAAAGGCTGCATAAATGGTAGCTTTTCCCTCCCAGAAAAACTTTTGTTTTTATTTTTTTATTATTCTGACATTTATCTAATTTTGTTTATGCATTTTTCTTTAATGTGCAATACTTTAACCCTATTGTTTTTTTTTGTTTTTTTTTTTTTTGGTCTTCCTAACATTCCTCTTCCTTCTTTTTCTTTTAAGTTTCGTTCTGCTTTCTTTTGACCTTTACTTTGTCCATTTACCATTGTTACTTTTATCCTAAATAAAATTTAAGGTGCTAACTTATTCTGCTCTTTTTTTTTTTAAGCTATTTTCTGTTCTGTGGTCATAGGAATCATACAAGTTAGCATTAATTGATTTTAGGTGTATTCCCATATCAGGGTTTTAGTGTTATAGCACCTTATTTTTCTCTTCTCTGAATGATAGTGGAGGTTGACTCAAGAAAATGTTTCTCAGTAAGAAATCCTCCCATTAAGACAGGAAGAGAGATATCCCATGCAGACAGGTGCATCAGAACCATGAAAAAAAACAAGGCAACACAGCATATACAAAAGATCCTAATTCTTCAGTCAACAAATCCAAAAATACTAAGGTAGTTCTAATACTGGAGAATGAATTTCTGCTAGTAAAAAATATTTCAGAAAGTAACAAAGAGATGAATTAAGTAAGGAAGTCAATTATGGATCCAAATTTCAAAGGCCTGAAATATGGACATGAAATTAACAACACTGATAAAAAGTTCAACAAAGAAAGAGACTTTGAGTGTGGGGAAGGGGTAACAGAAAAGCTAGTAATTGAAAACCTAAATTAAAAAAAAAAAATGAAAACCACAGTGGAAAGTTTTACCAATACACTATAATCAAGAAGCTGGAGACGATCCAGTGGTTAAGGGCTCTTGTAGAGAAGAACCAGTTCAATTGCTAACACCCACATGGTGACTTACAACTAGTCTTTAACACACATGGTAAACATGAACACGAAACATTCATACATAACTAAATAAAATAATATACTAAATCAAGCAGAAAACAATACCAGAGATGGAAGACAAGGATAAAGAAAGTCTATCAGACATCAAAGAAAATAAATAGATCAGCATGACAAAAATCCAAATTAAGAATCCATGGAATGAAGGAGAGAGATGAGTTTCTAAAAGCACTTCAAGGCTCTGTTTCCTCTGTAAACCTTAAATCCCTACTATACTAAACATTTATTTGCAGTTTCAAATGCATTGTCAATGCTGCAAGTCAGTTCCAATACTTTACAACCAACTCTGAACACAAGAAAAGCACTACGGTTTGTTTTATCTAGCATTCTCATAATATAAGGCAAATGTAAATACCAAATTCTGATATTATCAAAAACATGAAATAAGAAATGCACATTGAAATGTTACAACAGGGCTAGTGAGATGACTCTGCAGGTAAAGGCATTCACCACGAAGCTTGAGGACCTGAGTTCAATCCCTAGGGCTCACAGGGTAGAAGAAAACTGACTTCTTTAAGCTGTCATCTGACCTCCACAAATATGCTGTGGCATTTATGCCTCCGAAACCCATGCACATGAATAAAAACCATATATATATATATTCTGGGTGGGGAGATGGGAGAAGGGGAAGAACTTACATGATGAGAGGGTACTGGGAGGAGAGGTAAGGGCTGATACAGGGTTGTAAAGTAAGTAAGTAAATAAATTTAATTTAAAAAAAAAAGAATGTACTCCAAGCCAGGCAGTAGTGGCACACCCCTTTAATCCCAGCACTCAGGAAGCAGAAGCAGGTAGATCTCTGTGAATTCTACACCAGCCTGGTCTACAGAGCTAGTTCCAGAATAGGCAGGGCTACACAGAGAAACTCTGTCTCAATAGAAAAAAAAAAAAGAAAAAGAATATGATCCAGAATTCTATGGCAAATTTCAACAGAACAAAGGTATAAAAACAGCAAATGCTTTTGCAACAGCCTGATGAAGATCAGGGAAGAAAATAGTAAGATGGAAATGAAAAAAACTACAAAGACTCATTGAAACAAACAGTTGGTTCTTCAAGACAAGGCTAAAAATAAAAGCAAATCAATAAAATTAGATAATAATAAAGACAATATAATAAAGACCAATGAAATTCAGAGGCAAATTAGTAAATATTTTGAAAATCTATATTCAAAAAACCAAGAAAAAAAATTCCTTACCAAGAATAAAATTCCAGCCAGGCCGTAGTGGTGCACGCCTTTAATCCCAGCACTTGGGGGGCAGAGGCAGGCAGATTTCTGAGTTCAAGGCCAGCCTGGTCTACAGAGTGAGTTCCAGGACAGCCAGGACTACACAGAGAAAACCTGTCTCGAAAAACCTTAAAAAAAAAAAGATAAAACAAAAACAAACAAACAAAAAAGAATAAAGTTCCTAGAAGCTTTAAAACCAAAAGAATAGAAAACATTTAAATAGATCTGTAAAGAGCAATGAGACTGAAGAATAAAGTTTCTTGGCTAAAAAACATCGAGATCAAATGGATTAATCAAGTTGTACTGGAGTTTTAAAAAAGAACACGAACACTCTTCAAACTACTCCATAAAAATAGAAGGGGCCGGGAATATTACCAGACTCGTTCCATGAAGTCAGTATTACCCTGATACAAAGACCAAACAAAGATGAACACACACTAATTTTTCTGATGAACATGCGTACAAAAATTCTCAATGAAGTACTTGCAAGTCAAATTCAGCAACACAAAAAATTATGTGATTCCAGGACCTTCAGTGATAAGATTCTCCATTTCATCTGAAGCCTAACCAGAAATTGACCTGCCTACAGCCCTGAGGTCCCAACAAGGGGACCAACGGTGATCACTGATGAAGGCCAAAGAGGTACAGTAATCAGTCCTTTCAATGGGACCCAGAACACCTCCCTTACCATCCATCCTCAAGCCTAAAACAGCTAGCTGGTCTGAATTTGAAAGACCAATTTTTCTTTTTGCAGCTTTTCTCAGGCTTATGGCCTGTAACATGCCCATGGGTTTTGGTGAAAGCTAACCTACTGTATAAAGCTAAGGGATTTGTTATGGAAGAAATAAGAATACAGGTTTATGCATTCCCATACCAAGCCCCAAATGTGTAAAGATCAGTCTGGAACAGGTGCCTAGCATGAGCTAACCAAGTGCATACTCAAGCACACAGGCTCTGCTTTGGCATCCAGAGACAAGTTCCACCTTAGCAGAATTTGGAAAACTTTTATCAAGAGCTGTCAACAGAGAGATGGTTTTGTTTATCTGAGCCATGGAGATTTGTTTTCATGGGCCAAAGAACACGTTCCATTTTGGCACTGCCCTTGTTGTCTGGGCTCATCAAGTCAGTTCCTATAAAGCAAGGAGTTGGGAACAGTTCAAGCAGTTCAGTTCTCTCCTGTTTAAATCAGAACCTCCTTAGTTGTTTCCTTTTTTTTTTTTTCTTTTTCAAAACCTTATCTGCTGCTGTGTAGCTCTAATGCTGGTAGGTGGAAGGGTGTTTACCAATTCCACTAACAAGAAATGTCACCACATTCTACAGACGGTTCATTCCTCTCCAAGTTGGTATACAGATGATTCTTTAGATATAGATAGACCTCTTCCTAAAAACCAATGAGCTGCTGCTGAGGTTTGACAGGAAGCCTATCACCTCAGAGGAGTTGAACCCTAACACACAGAGTAGCCTGTCAGGCAATGGTTTTGAGCAGCTGCTAGGAAACCTTTCTTAGTTATGAAGTCTCTGAAAAGTTCTCTGTTCTGAAATACCTGTCTACGTGGAGAACTCATCTACAAAACAGGCAAGAATCAGGCTACAGGATGACAGCTCTGTGCAATCTAATCTTTCAGTACTTGAGCCCTTTAGGCAATACAGGGTGTGAGCTCTAACCAACACAGAGATGGCCTGACCCAAAATACAGCTACTTTTTTGCAAGACACATGAGGTCAGTTAAAAGGTAAAGATCCTGCACCTTTTCGGCCAACTCAGTATAGTGCCTGTGGCTACTTATTTTTACCTGAAAGATTTAAGTTAGACCTATAGTTTATAAAGCTATCTAAAATGTTTGTCTTCCGGTAGAGAGATGGCTTAGCAGTTAAGAGCATGGACTGCTCTTCCAGAGGTCCTGAGTTCAATCCCCAGCAACCACATGGTGGCTCACAACCATCTGTAATGGGATCTGATGCCTTCTTCTGGTGTGTCTGAAGACAGCAACAGTGTATTCATATACATAAAATACATAAATAATTCTTTAAAAAAAAGAAAATTCTTTAAAAAAAAGAAATAAAATGTTTGTCTTCAAAAAAAACCTCTTTCAAGAAGCTCTGAGGGTCTCCCTGTTCATAGCTTGAAGGGAGTTTCCAAGTTTCTAGAACTCCAGCTCAGAAATTGGGGATCTGTTTCCTGGGGAATTGGTATCGGTCTTTGTAGACAGACAGGAAAACAACTGTTTTTTCATCCTATTCTTGGGTCTTTCTTCCAAGAAACGAAGGAAGTTGAGCCAAGAGGAAGAAAGGGTACTATCTTGTTTCATTTTGAAATGAGGAGAATTTATTTATTTACTTGGTTATTGCAAGACAGGACTTTTCTCTATATAGTCCTGACTGTTCTGGAACTTACTCTGTAAAGCAAGCTGGCCCTGAACTCTGTCCCCCAAGTGCTGGATAAAAGGTAAAAACCACCGCTGCACAGCAGAGTTAACATTTTCTAAAGCATCCATCTTTTGTTGTTTGGGGTGTTCCAACTCATGAAACTGCTTGTTATGGACTAAAATTATGTAGAGATATTTTCTTCTGTAACACTGGAGAATGTCATGTTTTTGTACAGTCCTTAGGCAGATAGACATGTTTTAAATCTTTTCTGAGAATAGTACCACTAGCCTGGGTCTCAGGGGAAATGCTGTTTTTATAGTTGAATGAACTAACACTGTCCAAGTTCAATAATAAAAGATTGTTGACTTTAGAAAGGAAAAGAAAAAAAGATAATGCTCCAGGATCAAGTTAATCAAGTTGTTCTCATTTCAGAGGTGCAAATACAGGTCAACAGATGCAAATTATTCAATATAATACAACATGCCGACTAGCAACAGAAATCATATGATCTTCTCAATAGATACACAACAGACCTCCAACAAAGCTCAACATCCCTTCAAAAGAAAAGCCCTGGAGAGGAACTGTAGCTAAATCGGTAGTGTTTGCCACATAACTTACACAAACCCCTGGGTGTGATTCCAGACCTTATGACTTTGAAAGCTGAAGCAGTAGGATTGCTACCAAGATCAAGGCCAGCTTAGACCACATAGTACATTACAATAAAGTCTGTGGTACAGAGCAAGAACCTGTATCTATCAATCATTCAACCTATACACTAAAAGGTGGAATAATATGCTTATACATCATCAGTAGAACTAATTCTGGAAGATGGTTATTATTACTGAAAATGATCTAGTTTCAATGTGATCACACAAAAATTAGAACGTCATTCTTCACAGAATATAATAAATAACTGCAAAATCTATTCAGAAGCAAAAAAGCAAACAGTCAAAATCAACCCTGAACTGCAACATCAATGCTGAAGCACAGTACCTGTCTTAGAAATACAAGGGCCAGAGTCTGACTTCCAAAACCCAAAGAAGAAGCTGAGTATGGTAATGCCATTTGTAGAGGGGGCAGGGAGATCTCTGGGGTTCACTTTAGTCGGTACCTGTCAGTCAGACATTTTGACTCAAAAGTAAGGTAGTGGTACACACCTTTAATCCCAGTACTTGGGAGGCAGAGACAGGCAGTTCTCTTGAGTCTGAAGTAAGCCTGGTTCACAGAACCAAGTTCCAGGACATCAGGGGAGGATACACAGAGAAGCCCTATCTTGAAACAAAAAAACAAAAACAAAAAACAAAACAGCAACAGCAGCAGCAAAACCCTATGGTAAAACAGCATTCCTAAAGAACAAGGGACAAGCTGTTTCATGGCCTGCACTCTGTAACACACAATTAAGGTTGGAGGCATCATAATGCCTAATTTCAAACTATGCAACTAAACTGTAGTAAAAAAAAAAAAAAAATAGCATGGTACTGTCACAAAACATACCTGTAGGCCAATGGTATAAAATATAAACCCCAGAAATAAACCCAGTAAACTATACCCACCTGATTTTTAATGAAGGTGCCAAAAACACACACTTTGGGGAGGGCTTCCACAAAATGTTGCTGGAAAAATTTAACATCTGTGTATAGAAGAATGAAACTAGATCTCCCTATCAGGTCTCTAAGACTTCAGTTCAAAATGTTTTAAAACCTAAAAATTAAAAGTCCTGAAACTTTGAAACTGCAAAAATGAAATACAGGAAAAATATTTTATTATGCAAAGGGCTCCAATAGATTAGGAATAGCAAGAATTGACAAATAAGATTACGTGGAATTAAAAGGCTTCTATACACAGTAAACAATTACCAGTGTGAAGAGATAAGACACTGAGTCACCAACCAGGCAGCATTCATGGGCTGGTCTGAGGCCCCCGACACATATACAGCAGAGAACTGCCTGGTCTGACTCAGTGAGAGAATAACGACTGGACTGTAAAAAAATAAAAGAAAAAAATCATCGAGATATATATATAAAAATCTTAGTATCTAGAATCTATAAAAAACTCAAAAAGTTAAATACAGAAAAAAAATCATCCAAATGAGCAAATGAACTAGACAGTTTTCAAAAGAAGCAAGGGCCAATGAATATGTGAAATGTTCAACATCCTTGGCTCTTAATAAATGCAAATACACAGAGATTCCATTTCAATATAATTAGAATGTCTACTACAAAGCAATCAAATGAAACATGCTGGCAAAAATGGGACTGTAAATTAGTCCATCTACTGGGGAAATCAATATGCAGTATTTAGCTTCCTTAAAAAACTAAAAGTACTGCATGACCCAACTACATCAGTAGGAGCCTAAGTCAGCCTGCCACAAACACACATGCATGTGCATGTTTACTACAGCACTATTCACTACAGCCAAGACTGAAAATCAACCTAGATGCCCATCATCAGATGAATGTATTTTAATATGTAGAATGGAATTTCATTCAGCTATAAAGAACAACAATCTATGGCATTTTCAGAAAAAACTGATGGAACTGGAGAATGTCATGTTAACTGAAGTAAACCAGACTCAGAAAGACAAGTGTGTTTCCTTTGATATGAAGAACCCAAATTTAAAATATAGAAGGCATGAAAGGAGATATTTAACAATATCCACAAGTCATGAAAGCAGAAGGGAGGGTATTTGAGTGGAGAAGGGATGCCATCAGAGAGGGGAAGAGAGGACAAGAGGTGGTAAGAGGAGGAGTGAATCTGAGCAAAGCACAACATACACACTTGAAAATGTCAAAATGAAATCATACAGATTCAAAGGGTGCCATGTATGCTGTCGTAGCACTTGAGGAGAGGAGGCACTGACACAAGATTGCTGCAAGTTCACAGCAAATCTGGTCTATGAAGCTAGTGAAGGAAGAGAAAGAGGGAGCTGGAGAGATGACTCAGTTGTTAAGAGCACTGACTATTCCTCCAGTAGACCCTTGTTCAATTCCCAGTACCTATATGGCAGTTAACAATAGTATGTAACTCCAGTTCTAGGGAATTCTCTCTTCTGGCCTCTGAGGACATCAGACATACATGCAAGCAAAACACCCATACACATAAAATAAAAATAAATTAATCTAAAAAAAAGTAATGATAAAAGAGGCCTATTGTTTTGCATACTAATTTAAAGAAAAATTTTAATATATATTCATGCATTAATACTGTGGCTCATCAGTCCTATTTTTCACATTTGTTCTTTAATTTTCATTGAATGAATATTTTACTGACAAAATAATTATATATATATATTTATTCTGTGATATTACAATAACTTATAAATTGTGCAATGATCAAGTCAGTAATTAGTATATCCATCACCTTAAATGTTTATGTGATGAGAACAATCGAAAATTTCATTTGTAGCTACAATGCACAGTACATTGCTATTAGTATGTCTATTATTCAACAGAATACAACATTCTTGAATGAATATGTACTGTCCATTTTTCAAAATTATTTTTGCTACAAGCAGAGTTTTATCTTTTTATCAAAATGACCTTAATCATTATAATAGTATAATTGCTAGTACATACCTAAGAAGTCACTTTTCTTTCTGCAAGTCTAATGGAGTGATCCAGGCTCTGTACTTCTCCTACTACTAGCTTCTACTTTCACTACACTATGAACCTTGAACACAAGGTAGTTATGGTCAAAACCAATTAAAGGAGCTGGATATATCAGCCCATGCCTTTATTTTGGCCAATGAAGAACTGAAGTAGCAAGACCCCCAAGTTTGAAGCCAGCCTGGGTTATATAGTGATACCCTGTACCCAGGGAAAAAAAGGATGGGGTGGAGGTAAGGATAGTAAATAGAGAAGCACGTGAAATACTAGAATTTGCTTTCTAAAGTCCGTAACAGACTAGATAGGCAATTAAACTTGAAAGACTTACATGTCTTAGAAGACTTACGCTTGACATGTGCATTTCTTACTCAATACTGTTATAATGCATTTACAGTATTTTCTAAAACTGAAGACATGAATTCTGCGTTACTCAGCCATATTTTATAAATATATTACAAAAGCATTTGCAGTACTGCTTTGTCAAAAGAAACACTAAATCACGAGTCATGCTAAAATTCAGTAAGTATAAACTTTTTAGGAGAGACAACATGCAAACATTTCAAAAATTAAGATAAGCTAAGTAAGGGAGAGAAAATTATGACAAATTTGGTAGATTTCAGATTAAATGCAACAAATATCCAGCATCCTCAACAAAACCATTCATCAGGAGAAAGTTATACGAGAAAAATCCTTAAATAAAAGAAAAATAAGAGTATCAATTTAAAACACCTACAGTTTTCGTTAGCATTGACGCTTCTAAGAATGGTCTTCAGTTCCTGCAGCTTCTGATGGGCTCTTGCGTGTACACTGTCAATCAGCAGCTTTTCTATTGATAAATGGTCAATCTGCATAAACAGCAACAATAAAATCCAATGTACAATTAAAATATTTTGACTATAAATGTGTGAATGGACACAACTACGCCTTAAGATACCTATTTTCAGTATTGGAGATTATCTAGTATAAGCAAATTTAGATAAAGTAAAAATATAAGTTAAGGAGTCTGAGCTTTTAATTATTTTAACTATATTTAATTACTTAATTATGTTGGAAGCTTCCAAACTAAAATTAATTTTTTTGATAGGTATAGGAGACTGGGGAAGTTCAGTTGGTTGACTGTTCAGCATGCAAGAAGGTATGGATTTGATTCCTCAGCACACTGAAAACTGTGTGGTGGCCCATGACTATAATCCCAGCACTCAGGAGGTACATGCACGAGGATCAGAAATTCAAGGTCATTCTCAGATATATAACAAGACTGAGGCCAGCTGGGTGACATGAGAGATCCTTCCTTACACTTGGGAAGCAGAGGAAGGCCATGAGTTAAGGCCATCCTGTCTACATAGCAAGTTCCAGGAGAGCCATGGCTACACTGTGAGACCCTACCTCAAAACAACAAAGTATTTTGATAAATATAAATCTAGAGTTTATATACATATTAGTAATCACTGTTCTCAAATTCCAGACCTTAAAAACAAAATAGTCTGATTTAAACTATGAAACTTAAACTAGGCTAGGGGCATAATTCAACATAAAAGTATATGCTTAGATGTAACCCATAGCATTCTCCTATGAACTAAAACTGAAAGAAGATATTAAAATTTGTTATATAGTATCACATATTTAAAAGACCAAAAACAAATACAGAAGTATAACACTGACCTAAAACAAGTTTCACACAGGGTTTTAGAAATGATTACGTATCTTGAAGAATTTTCGCTAAAAGTTTTATATGTGCTAAATTATATATACTTAATCAAATCAATATTAGAATACACTGAGAACCCTTTACCTTCATGGCTCTTTCTACTAATTTAGAATCAGAAGCTGGCAAAGGAGGATCATGAAAAATCTGTAAAGGCTTGGAGACATCATTCTCATCGATTTTAATTGTAACTTTGTGAACAGATGCTGTGCCGGTTTTTCTCCCTAGAACCTGTTGACTGAAAGGGGGCAGGGGGAGAATGACATATAAACACAGCTTTTTATCATTTACAGTCAAATAGAAACATGCATTATGCTACTGAGTCAGAATCTTGAGTATTAGCAGGCCCTCAGTGTTTGTGCATGGAATACATTAATACTGAGAAGACATTCCATCCAATTCAGCATTTGTTCTGCTGCATTTTAGAAATAGATACTGAATTTAAAACTAAAATACACACACTCACAAAAAAAGAAAAAAACCTGGAAACAGAAATTGTCTTATAAGTATTTGCCTCTGATTTATCCATAGAAAATCAGAAAGTAGTCAATTTCAAACAAGAATTAAAGACGATTAATACCCTCATAGCAATTTTCTCCAACTCAGTTTTCAAAGTTACAATTTAAAATGGAAAACTGTAGACCCTTAGAAATGCCAAACTTCAGCCGGGCGGTGGTGGCGCACGCCTTTAATCCCAGCACTTGGGAGGCAGAGGCAGGCGGATTTCTGAGTTCGAGGCCAGCCTGGTCTACAGAGTGAGTTCCAGGACAGCCAGGGCTACACAGAGAAACACTGTCTCAAAAAACCAAAAAAAAAAAAAAAAAATGGAAAACTGTGATAAACAAGTATGTTCTTTTTCCTTTTTTAATTTTATTTTTGCTTATTCACTTTATAACCCGTCCCAGTCACCCCCTCCCACAATCCTTCCCCATCTCTTGTTTTCTGAGTACCCCCTCCTCCTGTATCCCCCACCCTGCCACTTTAAGTCTCTGAGAGGCTAGGTGCTTCCTCTCCCATTGAGGCCAGATGAGGCACCCAGCTAGAAGACCATACTCCGTATACAGGCTGCATGTTTTGGGATAGCCCCCACTCCAGATGTTTGAGACCTGCATGAAAACCAAGCTGCACATTTACAACATATGTGCAGGGAGGCCTAGGTTTTTAAAAGTGATACTCAATGCTTTGGAGACTAGGGATATAGCTCCGTTGGCAGTGCTGACTCTGCATGCATAAGGCCCTAGATAGATCACCAGCACCATCCAAAACCCAATCTTATCTCATAGTTTTTGAACAATCTGGCATGAGCCCACATTAAGGATGTCTCAGGTGGTCTCCATAATACTGAGACTTGATTAAATTAAAGGACATGACTATGGGCTCATAGCTATTCATATGTAATAAATCAGTTGTACAAAGGAAAGAAAACAAAAAGACAGGATTCACTTATCACAGTGACCTACCAGAACCAATTTTACTTACTTCCAAACTGAGAGGGAGAGGCACTTCCCAGCATGATATCTTTCCACCTGTACAAGGTCTCCCCACCTCTCTCGGATTAACATTAGTGTCTGGGAATGTAATACTTCTAATTGAAGTGATAAGCAGAAACAATCTGATTTATCTTGTTAAGTAAAATACAATATGTTACTCAAGCAGCTAATACGCACAGGTAAACTTAATCTAACAAGGAATCTATCCCAAAAAAAAGCTGGCTATAGAGAAATTTTCTAGAATCATCTTTGTCTAATGACTCATCCTAAATATGACAGAATTTGTGGTTTTATGAATTATAGTCTCAAATGATTCATCATAAGTAGTAGTTAGTAGTAGTAGAATGTGTGGCACAGTTTTAGAAAAAGGGCTGATAATTTTGGCCTAAACAAAACTAAGGTCTAGGTTTGCTGCACAATTGATCATTGTTTAGAAAATACAAATTGAGCAAATAATATATTTCCAGATGGAAATGGTACCTTTTTTGAGGCAGGTTCTCATTACGTACAGACTAAGTCTGAACTAGCTACATGGCGCAGGACGGCCTCAAAGTCAACAACCTGCTGCCTTTCCTGTCAGGTGCTGGGATTACAGGCAGGTACCACCTTGCCGAGCAAACAGTGCTATTTTTAAGTAATCACTTTTAGGAGTTACCTGCAAAGCAGTGGTAAAATTTGAAATCTATTTTATAGATGTATCATTTATGTTCACACAATGGCTGGCTTTCCATGTCTATTTATACCTGAAAAAGGCAGGATGTGAGAAGGAGAGGCCAGACTACTACACAAAGGATAAACAGAAAACGTAGAAGAAGGAGACAAAAAATCCATACATGGCTCAAATATCAGAAGGATACGTAGGCAGTTGTACATGTCCTGAAGAGGTTTCTCATCAGCAAAGAGTCTAGACTGGACCAGCTGATGGATAAAGTTGATTTGCATGCTATGAACCAAAGCTCGCCCATCTTCCATTGGCAGAAGAAAAAAACGGAGTTAATTAGAAAAGTCAGCATTATAGCATTAACTGAGAAAGTGTACACTAAAAATAAAGTTAAATTTAAAAAAAAGAGTAACAGATTATTTTGAGAAAACTATAGATTATACATTGAAAATTCTTCCATCAGTAGGTAGTTATGCCTATCAAAATTTTGCTTCAAATTATAAAATTGCTACACATATTTTTCCACAGAAATACTTCAATAATATAAGAATGCCAAAACCATTACTATGATGATTTACCTCCTGTCTCCTTATCCTCAACTAGAATTTCTAGCTTGAGAAGACGCCATGGGACTTCTGGGTCATCACCCATCACTGTCAAGGTTGCTTCAAATTCTCCTTCAACTCGAAACTTTACACGGCCATTTGCTTTTAGAAGAGGAGAAAGTATATATTGC
Source organism: Mastomys natalensis (assembly GCA_021653895.1). Taxonomy (NCBI): domain Eukaryota; kingdom Metazoa; phylum Chordata; class Mammalia; order Rodentia; family Muridae; genus Mastomys; species Mastomys natalensis. Next base: position 162,357 of record JAJTUV010002512.1, read on the forward strand.
TTTAAAACATTAAGCTTCTGGCTAACCTCCAAGTTTTAGTCTCATTTATAAGACATTTTAAATAGACTAACTCTCGTCCTAAGTGTTGAAACAAGTCAGTGGTTCAAACGTAGAGAGCACCAATGTCCAGGTCATTAAGAAACCAAAGGCAAGTCTTCCTACATTATGAATAAACACCAGAGCATGCCCTCCAGGCTCAACTTTGGAACCTCTTAACTCTTCCAGTCTCAGGTAATCCCACTCATTTACCTCCAGTGCAAGGACCATCACACTATTTTTAGATACCAAAAAGAGAACAATTATGGATGGCAAATCTTAGGTTCAACCACCACAAAAGTCAAAACTTCATTTACTTGTTCTTTGAACAAAACCCAAAAGGTCACTTAAGAAAATATTCTTACAAAAACAATCTCAGGTACATACCCACTGTAAGATTTGCTAGTTGTGGAGGAAGATCTGTCGTTACAAGCCTATGTCTAAGAATCTGATTAAGCTGATGAAGTGTGGCTTGTTTCTCAATTTTGGTAATTGGGTCTGGAGGAATAATTTTGTCCTACAAAAAAAAATGAAAAATACTTTTTAAATAATATATAAAAGATATAAATGTTTACCTGCACCTGACTGTACACCCGAGTACTTCTTACTGTACTCAAGACAACACTCATTTCTGTTGTCTACATCCAAAATTAGTGACTATACATTTGAGTGTGAATAATTCTCAGTCACCTTGCTAAAACCATGTTCTTCATCGTGCTCCATTTATGATACCAAGTTAATGTCACTAGATAACTTCCTCTATTTCCTAAATGTACAGAATACAATAGCAACAACTCATTCAATTACCATAATACATTTTTAGGTACTTCCAAATACCACTGCTATGGAGTCATGTTCACATCTGTACTCACTCCCAACAAGGACAGGGAAAGGGAAAGAAATGGAGAAAAAAAGAAAGGAGGAAAAAGAAAATTCCCCAGTTCAATTGGCCCCAATTTATTTCAAGCTACCACACACTTTTACTTGTAGAGAATAAAATGAAACTACATGAACTACTTGTTTTTTAAAAAACAGTTTCTCGTATACTACATTATCCAAACCCAAAGCCTTTAACTTTTCTGAGTAAGGGGGCAAAATACTTACCTGATGCAGGTTGGAAGCCGTGGATAAGAGCCAGTAGTCAGTACATCAATGGCATATGGGATAGCAAAACTAGGCAGGCGTGCATGGACCAGGGCATCTCTAGCTAAGGAGGCCAAGCGGTCAGCGGTATCCACAAATAAGATGGCTTGTTGATCTAAAAGCTTGAGATCATCTTTAAAGCAAAAGGTAAATATATCATTTACTCACGCCAAAGCAAACTTAAAAGAAATTAATATAGGTGGCTTCTTATTTATCGGATGAAATATCTATTTATATTTGATATTAAAAATAGTTTCCTCTCATTTCTCCACTTTTGACATTACACATAATCTCAAATATTAAGAGTAAAAATTATTCTAAAAGAGTTATAGTGTTGGATAGCAATGAAGTAGTTAAAATCATGGACTCCCAGACTGCCTTGATCTAAATTTTAACTCTCTAATTTACTAGCCATGTCCACTTGGGCAAATAAGTTAATAATCTTTCTATACCTAAGGTTTTCTTCTTTAGACAAGAGTTTCTCTGTGTAGCCCTGGCTGTCCTGAACTCTGTAGAACAGGCTGACCTCAAACTCAAGAGATTTGCCTGCCTCAGCCTCTGCCTCCGAAATGCTGGGATTAAAGGCGGGTGCCACTGCCCATTATGTCTCAGGTTTTTAACAGTCAAATGGAGATGATTCCCAATCTAATGAATGAAGCTGTTCTGAGGGTATTATATACCTAACCTTCAAAACAGTGCCTAGAATACAGGAAACAGTACATATTGCCCAGTATGAGATTCAGGCCAACTATCTGCCCAATACAGAAATTCTATCAGTTTTCTAGTCAGTTTAGTAGTAGAGTCATCACAGGACTGAAAACCTTTAGTTCTGTTTTAGGTCAGTATCTAACATTCCTTTCTTTCATGTTCTCCAGACAGGTTTCTGGTGAACAACTTAAAACCAGTCACCCAGAATGAATGTAAGAAGGCATCATACATAGACAATGATCTTTTTTACATTTCCAGTTCCACAACTGTTTTATTGTCTAATTTCTACAACTCTAGAAAACAGAACCAGGTAATAACTATCATCTTAGAGATGAGAAAATTGATTCACAAGTGAAGACCTTTTTCCAAAGAAATATAGCTTGATAATTAAGGAAGCTAGAACCAGAAAACGGGTTTTCTTCTCTTAGTTTTAGATCCAGTGTATATCTCAAAATGTTACCTTTTATAACTGATGTAATGTTCCATCAATGTCACCAACTCTAACTTCTTATTCGTAGCCATGATACTACTAAAACAGTCTCAACTGCTAACTGGTTTTTAACTCTGATTTAGGCCATTTTAAGAATCTTGTCATTTAAGTGAAAATGTTCTTGAGACCGAGTTAAGGGAAAAGAAAACCAGAGACCTCCTTCTGGGAGGATGAGAGAAAAACTGAGATATCAGTTTATTCAGCCTGTGCTACTCCATCTGTGTAATGAAACACAGACTCAAAATACACTAACCACAGTACAAAAGATTGTACATTTTAATTTCCCAATCACATTCATAGAAAATGGAAACTTTTCTCCCTTAAGGAATTTCTTTTTAAATTCTTAGTTATGTATTTATTTGTGTATAGGTGTTTTGTTTGCAAGTATGTCTATGTATCATGTGTATATCTGGTGCCCAAAGAAGTTTAAAAAAACAAACAAACAGAAGAGTGCATGGAATTCCCTGGAATTGGAGTTACAGATGGCTATGAGCTGCCATGAGTGGGCTGCGAATTAAACAGGGTCCTCCAGAAGAGCAGTTAATGTTCTTAACCACTGAGCCATTTATCCAGCACCATCTCATACCTTAAGGAAAATTTAACATGTAATACAAAACATTCTATCTTAAAAACTGAGTGTGGTGGTGGTACATACATATCTGTAATCCCAGCACTCAAGAAACTAAGACAAGCCGGGCGGTGGTGGCGCACGCCTTTAATCCCAGCACTTGGGAGGCAGAGGCAGGCGGATTTCTGAGTTCGAGGCCAGCCTGGTCTACAGAGTGAGTTCCAGGACAGCCAGGGCTATACAGAGAAACCCTGTCTCGAAAAACCAAAAAAATAAATAAATAAATAAATAAATAAATAAATAAATAAATAAATAAATAAAAAAATAAGAAACTAAGACAAGAGGACTGATAGTTTAAGGCCAACCTAAGCTAATATGCTTTGGATCAATATTATATAGAAAGGTATATTAGCTTACTCAGAGACAGAAAAACATGTCTGACAAAACTGGTCTACTGCTGTCATGAGCTAAGCTGTCAGAACTAGAACTATGCACTTATGTCAATAAAAATTATTTCCCGATGTGTTCTAGTTTGCTTTCTGCAGCTGTGACAAAACACTCTGATCAAAAGCAACTTAGAGGAAAAGATTTGTGCATCTTACACTTCCACATCTTATTTCATCATTAAAGGCGGGCAGGACAGGAACTCAAGCAGAAGACACAAAGACATGCTGCTTGCTGGCTCACTCACTAGCTTCTGTTCTAGCTTTCTTATATAGCCCAAGACTTACACTTTTCTTATACTATGCAGGAAAGATCACCCTCAGTGGGCTGGGCTTCCCATATCAATTAGCAATCAAGAAAATATATGACGGGAAGCTATCTGATAAAGGCAATTATTCAACTGGGGGAGTGAGTTTTCTCTTTCCAGGTTACTCTAGTTTGTATCAAATTGACAATAGAAACTAACAGGATATGCTTCAAAAAGCAAATCTATATTCTAGAATTTTCTAAAGCCCAACTATATGATCTTTTCCTCCTTTTCATTTGGCAACTTTCACAAAAGTTTTTTTTTAAATAATTTTATTTTAACATTTCCTTTTTTTGTTTCTTTGTTTTTTCTTTTTTTTTTTTGGTTTTTCGAGACAGGGTTTCTCTGTGTAGCCCGGGCTGTCCTGGAACTCACTCTGTAGACCAGGCTGGCCTCGAACTCAGAAATCCACCTGCCTCTGCCTCCCAAGTGCTGGGATTAAAGGCGTACGCCGTCACCACCACCCACCGAGCAGCCGAGGATGATCTTAAACTTCTGATCCTCCAGCCTTCCCCTCCCAAATGCTAAGATTACAGGGCAAGCATCACTATGCCTGGTTTATGCTGGAATTGATGGAATTCAGGGCTTCTCACATGCTGTAAAAGCTACTCTACCAATTGAACTACATCCCCAGCTCCCTAAAACATTTTTAGGGGGGTATATTTAAACTTTGTTACACTTCATTCAATGAAGTCACTTCTTTGAATTAAGAATAATTCAACGGTCAAAAGACTATGAGTCTCCTGGAAAGCAGGAAGTATACTTTACTCAAATCTTTCCCTGCTATTCCTTATTGCCCATGCTCAGTAGTTTTGGAGCATAAGTAAATGAACAAACAACTGAACTAATACATGCTGTCATCAGTTCTGTGACCTCAAAGAAACCACAACATATTTTCTAGAAATTTAATCATCTCATCTGTAAAACAGAAACTATAGACTCTGCCATTCTCACAAGGACATCAAAAATCAATGAGTAAACTTTAAGAGAATCTTCCTAACCCTAAAGCAGGACTTCTCAATCTTCCTAATGCTGCAACCTTTTAATACCATTCCTCACGTTGTGGTGACCCCCAAGCATAAAATTGTTGTGTTGCTACTTCATAACTGTAATTTGCTACTGTTATCAATTATAATGTAAATATTTTTGGAAATAAAAGTTTGTCAAAGGGGTCTCAACCCACATACAATTTTGAAGCTAACCATTTCTCCCCTTTTAGTTCCTCCAGTGTTATATCTAAAGTCTACTCAGATAATGTCTTCCACATAGCTCCTCTTCCTCTGGGTCAAGTGACCATATACAAATACTAGCCTTCCATGGATATGCATTATGTGTTATCATAAAGGAACATTACTGGTACCGATAACAACATTGAAATCAACAGATGTTAAAGTTAAATTTCTAAGTTATGCATATAACACTTAAATGCATTTGCTTTGAAACAGAATCTTCCCATGTAGTCTGTAACCTACACCTCATGACCATCATTACAGACTCCTGGATGCTAAGATCACAGGCATGTGTTATCATGTCCACATCTCAAAGTTATTCTATACGAAGTAAAATCAAAAGTTTCACTCACCGCACATTTTTCTACTTTGCCAGCATCATTGGCCCATTTTACTAAAGCTAATAATCGAACGAAGAGTTGACGTGTCCGGCTAGCAAACTGTACAATTTCTATTTTCCTATAAAATAAAACAATTCTCATCTGAACCAGCACATTATTTTTCACAACTTGTTTCATGTGAATAAAAAAAACAACACTTGTTTACAAGTACAACAAAATTAACCGAAAATATTTACATAAATATTAATTTCATCTCATTTTTGTATCCTTTTCATACCTTTACCACACAGCAACAAATCCAATAGTTTTTCCACAATGAATTACAATTTAAAACTAATTTTTTATTAAATAAATGATTCCTAAAATATACTAAATCTATAAATATGTGGTAGTGGAAGTTAGGAGCTATAAAGTATAAACTTCATAACTGAAGTTATTGGTAATTAGTTACCATTTTGGTTAGAGGAGTTGAAATATATTCTTTACCAAAGCTTAAAACTATGTCCTTTCTATAAAATCAAGGGTTATTTCCCAACTTACAATAGCATAACAAACAAACAAAACTGATGAATTTCCATGACAAAGTTGAATACATTACCTTACCCAAATTAAAGACAGTAAGCACAGGAATGGTAAAAGATAGGTCTGTCCATATCTATTTTTATACTGTATTCATTTCTATGCTTTTTTTCACCCAGCAAATGTCAATATTCATCATCTCATAAAGTTTTAAGAACATCATTAAAAATTCTCTACCTCTATATATTAGCTAGACCTTTTTAACTTCAGGACCACCACAACTGACAATCATTCCTCTCATGGTTTAAGACACTGGAAAATGTTGGCCAGTGGTGGCGCACACCTATAATCCCAGCACTTGGGAGGCAGAGACAGGCGGATTTCTGAGTTCAAGACCAGCCTGGTCTACAGAGTGAGTTCCAGGACAGCCCAGACTACACAGAGAAACCCTGTCTCGGAAGAAGAAGAAAAAAGACACTGGAAAATAAATTTCACCATGCCAGGACAAGACCCAGAAAAATACTAAGCTACCTCCAAGTGCAGTTGAAGCTATTTATTAATTTAATGTGACTTTTCAATGACCTACACATCCAACCAACATCTCTCCATCGTGTCAATAACATTACCATGATGCAATGCACGAACATAAGTTATTGCTGAAGTCTACTGCTGACTAAATACATCAAAATCAAGCTGCTATTGAGAGTGTGATAAGACCACACACAACCTAAAAGGCTTCCTTAAGGACAGTCAAACCATGATTACTGGAAACAAAAAGAAAAAAGCCAAGGTACACATATGGCTTTGTCAGTGTCTGTCAAGGATTATTAAAGAAACAAGCAAGAATGAGACACAAGTGTTAAAAGTACATTAAGATCTGACAGGACTGGGACTGTAGTTCAAGAATGTAAAGCACCACACACAAATATACAACCACCTGGACAGCACCAACCTCAGGACTTGGAATACCAGTGCTGTCCTCTCTTACCACAAGCAGCAAGATTTGCCTGATTTTTTTTTCCCTAAACATGCTCCTTTATCAGAAAGATGCCCTTCTCTGTAACTACTCTACTGTGGGTTTCTGACACCACACTGTCTCAACTGATAGTGTGCATGAGTCAGTTCCTCAAAAGCCCAGTGTTCATTCACACTCAACAGGCAGAACAAACCTAGCTTGTTTGCTTCTTTTAAAACTGACCAGTCAAGTCACAAACCTGGTTAAGTTTCAATTGTGTCTTCCAGCTCTATCTTTTTGATTCCTGTCTAAGTCTACAAAGAAGGCATTTGGTGTTGGTAATGGAGAGGTAACTGCTAATACTACAAACCTCCCTAGTGACTTGGTCTTAAAACCAAAACCAAGGTACATAGGTAGGATCAAAGATATTACCAACTTAGCCTTATATATAGTATCAATTTAAATATCAATAACATGATTTCCTTAAATCTTGTTCCTTTGGCCTATGGAAACATAATAGTGTTAAATTTTAAGCCCCTAGCTTAAATTGAATCAAAAAATTTTCAACTATAAAATAGCAATAGCAGGAGACTAAAGTCAATGTGCTAAAAAGGATCTAACAGTATCATTACAGTAACTGGTAAATTAACAGCCAACTGACCAAAGCCCGTCAACTCAACTTCCATTACAGTCTATGCAGTTACACTTTTCTATTCCTCCCAAAGACTTGCCTTGGTCAGCCATCAATAAAGATTTAAAAAAGAAAGCTTCTACATCCACGTACCAAGAACACAAAACTGCATTCCCTGGTGTTCCCAACAAAATACATAGTCCTAAGTTTCTTTGGACCTAAGTTCCTATATCATCAATAAATAGCACCACTCATGCTCACAGGTTTTTTTTAAAAAATCAATAAGGAGACAGATTTAAGTCTTTCATACTTACCTTTCCACATCAGATTTTCTTGGCAATCTAAGAAGAAGAAAAAAAGTTGATTAAATATATGCATGCCTTCTCAAAATGTGATGATGGCCTTTACTTGGATTATATTTGATATCTTCGTGTTTCAGAAAAATTGAGCAAACAGTAACTACAGGCTCAAGTGGCTGCACTGGTAAGCTAGCAACAATATGGCTGTAAAGTAAAAACTGAAAAAGCAACATTTCTTTTCATTCAAAATTCTTCAGAAGATATTGTGTGAACCTTAAACAGTTTAAAAGCTCAAGTCCTGGGGTGTACCATGGTGCATACCTTTTGACCCCAGCACTTAGGAGTCAGAGGCAGGACAGTCTATTTCAGTTTAAGGCCAGTCTGGTTTACATACTAAGTTCCAAGACAATCAGAACTACATAGAGACCCTGTCTCCAATAAATAAATATCAGAGGCAGAAAAAGTATCCTTTAAGACCAAAATGGCTATGGCTGTAGGAATAGTGTTAAGTTGTCAGCTTCTCTGAACCCGTGAATACTTTGATTCTTAGCAGTTATCTGATTATGTTGTGTTATAGTACATGAATCTGGAAGTTAAGGGTGCAATCAAGATTTATGGCAGTTATGACTTTGCATGTGGTTAGATGAAGGATTTAATTATTTTTAAGTAGCTCCAGTAATGTTTATTTCTTTTTGCTAGTTCTCTAGTACTGACTGCTAGCAACCTATGTCAACTTTCTCCTTGATAAATTATCCTACTCTATTAATGCTTGGAGACATCCCCATCAGCTTTCTGAACCCCCGCATTCCAGTATCCTATAGCTCATGGTTCAAGACTCAATTGCCTCAATACCTGTCAAACCTGCCAGCAATGATCAGATCCTTGAAAGTGCACCCAGCTACTTAACGTTCTTACACACACTTACACACACTTACATACACACACACACAAAATGTTCGGCAAACAGGAAAGGATACAAGAAGAGGAAAGTACTAAAGTGAGCTGTCTTAGAGAAGACATTGGGGTGGATGGAAGCTACAGGTATGATCAGAGTGACAGAGGATCTAGGTAGGGAGCGGGGGGTATATACAGGTCAGTGGTAAAGCACCTGTATAGCACATTCCAGGGTTCAATTCCTAGGGGAGAGTGGGGTTTAGGACACTGATGAACACCAAGCCCAGGGTCCAGGGCAGGGGAAGGTTTAAACCTTCCAGAGGCTGGAAAGGCTAGTATATCACAACACCAAGTAGAAATTAAGGCTACAAATGAGAACCAGATAGGGTACCTCATACACCTGTGATCATAAGCACATGGAAGGCTGAGACAAGAGGGCTGCCTCAGGGCAAGCCTAAGATACGAAGTAAGACCCTGTCTCAAAGACTGCAAATAAAAGCAGCCCTGGAAAGTTCCTCTACATGAAAAAAATCTCCTCTGAGTACTCCCAGAGAAGCCTTGTTTCAAGAGAGAAAAAAAAGTGAGGCCTGGGGGATGGGGTACAGTAGAGCTTAGGGATAGAATAGGAAGGCAGAAACCATTCTTCCAGTTCCTACCTGCCCCCAGAGATCCTAAAGGATCAGCTCCCACCACAAAGTCTGCATTTCTAAGACAAAGAATAGGACTTGCTGCCTGCCTCCCTTTTCTCCCAATGTTCTCACTTCTATTTTGAATTCCTTTATGAAAATCCACATGGAGCTTAGATGCAAATGATGAAAGAAAAAAAGCACAGAGCAAGCATATTTGTGTCACACTTTAGTAAAGTTTATGTTCATTTTCTAACCTTAGGAGGTTAAAAGGCAGACAGCCAGGTGTGGTGGCTCACACCTTTAATCCCAGTCCTTGTTAGACAGAGGCAGACAGGATCTCTGTGAGTTGGGAGGCCAGCCTGGTCAACAATTCGAGTTCATGAACAGCCAGGGAGAAAAACCCCGGCTCAAAAAACAAAACAAAAAACCAAAAACAAACAAAATGAAGCCAAACAAACAAACAAAAAAGAGGTTAAAAAACAAATAATAGAATATATGTCCCTAAAACATTAAGGCAGAAAGTATCAGTATATGTTGGAGGTGAACAGGTATAAGAAAAAAAAAAAAAATCTAGAAATTTGGGGCTCAAACTGAATCACCTAAATATGCTAGCAGAAAAAAATACAAAGTTCTTTGCCAATCTGAGCTACAGAAGAGCAAGACTATCTCAAAACCCTGTCTTCTTGGTTTTGAACACATAATTAGAAAGTGTTTTTTGGTTGTTTTTGTTGTTTTAAGTATCAAGAACACTTGCGTTTCCCATAATTATCAATGGTTTAGAGAATTCACAAATTCATTCATCCGTGTACTAAATAAATGGCCCCAACTACATGCCAGACATTGGTCTTATCATGTGAAAAAGCAAAACAAATCAAAATTCTTGTTCCCCTGGATTTCCTATTCCATGGGGAAGGCACAATATATTAATGATATCTCAAGCAGTTAACATTGTAGGGGAAAAAAACACCAAAGAAGGAGAAAGTCTTGGATCCAAGTTATATGTGAGCTAAGACCTAAAGGAAATGGAGAAGGAAAACTGCACGTATTTCTGGAAAAAGAACAAAGGCATTATCCAATTGTATATTGTGTGAAAAACTATCAAGAAACATCAAGGTTAGGGTAGGTAGATGGAACAGAATGAGACTATTAGCACATGAATTAAAGAGGTAAAGTAGTTAAGGCACAGTTCTCAAGGCCTTAAAGGTAAAAACAAAATAGCCATGTCCCGGTTGATACAGCATAGGCTTGCAGTTCTATCCTTTTAAAAAGAAAACAAAAATGTGTAATGCTTGAGGAGCTAGAGCCAGGACCTAGCAAGTGCTCTACCACTAGGCTACATTCCCTACATTTCTGAAACATAATACCAGCCAGCCCAAACTGACATCAAACTTCCTATGTTGCCTACACGCTGTTCTTTAATTTCTGATGCTCTTGCCTTGACCTCTGAAGTGCTAGGTCTACAGGTATACACTACTATATTTTTTACATTTCCCCCATGTTCAAAGGTATCCTGGTTTAGACCACAAATTTTATGGTCTCGCTAATAGAGAAGTAATTCTAAAACCTTTTTTTCTGTGTATTTTACTGTTGTAAGTTTGTGTGTGTGTGGTTTTCTGGATGGTAGTGGTGGTCGGTCTGAGACAGGGTCTTACTATGTAGCCCTCAATGTCCTAGAATTGGCTATATATAGACCAGGCTAGCCTCAAACTTAAGACTGGCATGTACTTGGGGCCTCTGCAGGGATTAAAGCCATGCACCGCCATGTTTGGCTGTGGAATGTTTTTTGAAATAGAGTCTCACTGTGATTCTGGCCTACAGCTTGTGATTCTCTTGCTTCAGCTTCCCAAACACTGAAGCCACAAATCTCATCTATCTCACTGAACACAGCTCCTGGATTAGGTATTGAGTTGTATGGATCTGGACACAGAATGTGGGAAGTCGGCTGAGGTCTGTGCTTGATTATTATTCTACATCAATAAAACAGATTCCTCTCCATAAACTAAATCCTAAAATTAAAAATAGAACACAATTCAATAAATTTCCACAAATTCTTTACAGAAAACCAATCACATGATCCACGAGTCTTTTCACCACAGCGATGCACAGGACATATATTAAACTTTCTCTTGAATTCTTATGAACACATGCAATATACAAACATTACTACAAGAACTCCTAAGCTTGACACACTTCTCTCAGTCAGGAGCCGTTGGGGGTTGGGGGGATGCACACACACCTGTAATCCTAGCTCTTGGAAGATGTGAGAATCATGTGTTAAAAAAAAAATCTAATCCAGGTGTAGTGGCTCATACTTGTAATCCCAACACTAAAGAAGCTGAGCCAAAACTGAAGGTTAGAGGCCAGCCTGACTATACAAGAAGACCCAATAGTAACGACAATAGCAATAATACCACCACCTCTTTTGACAAGGCTAAGCTTGGTCTCATTCAATAAAATATAGTCCATCAAAACTGAAAGGCAATGTTTTACAAAATTAAGTGAAGCTGTCCTAATTTTTAGTCATGTACAAACAAATACTTAATTTTCCAGTAACAAAGTTATCACAAAACACATCTTAGCATCTGCATAATAATGTATTTCCCAGGAAACCTGACGGAGTCTAACAATAGGTAAAAGGTGAAAACTTTTATGAACCTCAGCTAGAAGACGCAAAAGAGTTCCAAAATTTCCTAATACCTTTTATTCGCACACTGAACCAACCGTGTAGTCTGCTTGTACTCTGAAGGCATTAACACCCTAATCATGCCCCAAGGCATTTCATAGGTAACTAGATGACTGAAATCCGGAGGCTCATTATAAAAGCGTATTCTACTTTCACTACATTCATAAAGACTTAGCACGCTTTCAAATGTTGCAGAAAGACTCAGAATTCATAATTATTTTACACAGCATCTACCTCCAGCGTTCAAAGCGAGACAATTGCAACCTTCATTTAAAACATATTGTCAAAAGGCTGTAAAACATTTCCCTTCTTTGAAAATCCCGTTCAGTTCGAATTCTACGTAGTCCTCAAGGCTTACTCTTCGTCTTAGGTTTTTAAAAAGATTCCACATAGAAATCAATACAGTTCTGCTGGGAACTCAAGACAAAAATCCCAAAGACCATCTTTAGCGCAAGTGTTAACACGCGAAACTAACCAGTCTCCGTGCTTTCATCGTCAACCAGATCCCCAATAGCTACCTCCTCCCTGTCCCCAGAACCTAAACCCATGAATTTCAAAATTCTACGCTCAGCAGCCTAGCTCAGTAAACAGCAGGCATAAGCCTCTATCAAAGGCGGAAGGGTAACTGGGGAGCCGGGAAGCAGGCATGGGTTCGCAGCACTTACAAGTCCGTCAACACCATAAGCTCCGAGTAGGCCCGGTGCAGCAGAAATTCGATGAGCGTGCTAAGCCGGTATCCCGGGCTAGCCGCAACCGCAGCTGCCGCCGCCACGGCGGCCCCGGGCGGCGGGGGAGCCGGGGCAGACGCGGAGCCGCTGCTGCTGCCTCCGCCGCCACCACTGCCACCGCCGCCGCCAGGAGGGATCAGCTGGTGGTTCTCCAGCTGCACTGGGGCCATGGCGGCGCACAGCCCGGCTCGGGGCAACCGCCTGAGATGCGGCCCTGGAGCCTCCTCCCGGGCTCGGTGACCGCACCGAGGCGGGCGCGGGCAGAGTGGCCGCCGCCTAGCGCCAGGCCGCCTCTGAACAGGAAGCCGAGCCCAAGATGCAGAGGCCCGCCCCATGTAGGGCCGGGCCGACCGGCCGCTGGGAGGCGAGCGCGGGGCGGGAGGGCAGAGAGGCGGCCGGCCGCCACTCAAGTGGGGAAGCTTCCGCGACTGCTCAGCAGCCGCCCGGCCGGCGGGTTGCACCATCCATGTTGCTGGCCGAGAGCGGAAGTCGCCAGGCAGGACGGAAGGGGAACCCACGGAGGCCCTTTCCAAAGGCAACCTGCGACCGTTCCCGCGCTGTGCTGTTCTGGGGGGCAGGAGGAGGGGGTGCGTGGGGAGGGGCGGAGCCAAGCGGTGCGTGGGCGGGAAAGCGGAAAGGGGCGGGTGGGCGGGCGCGCGGCGCCGGAAGCGGCGCCGCCAGTTCAGCAGCCGCGTCAGAGTAACGTCAGCAGTCCCTAAGCGCTCCTTTTCCCGCCTAGACAACCACAGCGGGTGATGAACGGAGGAGGGTTGGCGGAGAAGCCTCCCGTCTCCCCTCTTGGGACCTCAAAAGGAGGCCTGTGGTGACCGCGCGCTGTGACCGTCCAACGGGCGCTCTCCCCATAGGCGACGCGTGGGAGAAAACGTTACAGTCTTTTTTCTTTGCCTAATTAATTTTTTTTAATTGTGGGACAGGAGCAACGGCACAATAACGTCATTTGAGTGCGGTCTTCTGTGTGCCTCGCCTAGGCTGTCACCCAAAGCCATCATTGAAACACATGTAGTCCTTAAATCCTTTGCTGGTACTCTTGGCTTTTGTCCCTGCCCTTGCAGTAGCCGCCCTGTCCTGCCTGGGTTTTCATCTTTCCCTACTGCCTCTTTCTCCAAAAATCCACGTTTTGTCTGTTTTCTAATCTTGCTTCCGTTTGAAATCAACTGCAAACCTTTAAGACTCTCTATGAATTCCATCCACCTCCATAGATTCGGAAGCAATTGGACTTTCGTGATGTCTGGGCTTCGAGATTTTTTTTGTGTGCGTTTATTTTTATTTTTTGTTTAGTAACCTAGCGATTCTCACGCACAATTAACGGAGAAATTCACTGTTAAAAGCGTCTATTTTTGTGACCCTACCTAAACATCGTTTTGCAGCTTCATCTCTCGCAGGTGTAACAGATGCTCAAGCTGATCCTAAGGTTAGACAATTCTCTTTGTTCTCCACTTGTACAATTGTAGTGCTCTTGATACTTGGTCTCACTGTGTTGTCTGGGCTGGCCTTTTTGACTCTTGAGCTCAAAGTAGTTGGGAATCACAAGCTCCTGCACTACTTCATCCATTTTTCAGATTGATTAATCATGAATTTATGGGGTACAGTGTTAAATTGCATATGTTTATGAGATACAGTGCATGAATACACTCCCAAATGAACAAATCAGACTTGTTAACTTTGATCACCTCTCATACTGTATTCTTTGTGGTGACAGCTAATATACCACCACCTACTGTACCACTGCCTTTTGGCAGAACTGAGGATTGAACCCAACCAAATCCTTGCCTATAGTAGGCAAACATTATATCTGCCATTATATCCCCAGCTATTTCTTGTTGACTTGGGTCCTCCTTAAATGACATAGGCTTACCTGGGACATGCCACTTAAATTAGACTGATAACTTGTGACCCCCTGCCTCAGTCTCCCAAGTAGCTGGGGTTATTGGTGTGCACACTATGTCCAACTAAATCCACTCTTATCTATAAGAGCTGTTATTCTATATTGGAGATATTAACTAACATCACCATATAACACATTGCTGCTAACTGAAACATTATATCTTTTGAGTAACATTTCCTTTTTCTTTGCCCTCAGCCTCTGATAAAAATAATTTACTGTTGCTTTAATAAATTGGACTTGTTAAGATTCCACTTAAGTGAGAAGAGATACTGGTTTTGTGTGCCTGCCTTATTTGACTATATATAATGTCCTCTTGATACATCCATGTTGTTGCAGGTGACATTTTATTGTGTATGATATACAGTACACATGTCTAAAGTCTCACAGTATAACTCAGACTGACTTTAAGCTAAATTCCTCCTGCCTCCCTACTGAATGCTAGAACACTGACACATTTTTTGTGGGTATGCTGGCAATCAACCACAGGACCTCAATAGTGCTATGCCCATCACTCTCTGTCACTCAGCTACATCTTTCTATTCATTTGATTTCTCTCCATTGATAAACACAGGTTATTTCTGTATCTTGGCTATTATAGATGATGCTGTATTTGTCCAATGTACTGTTGTAGTTGAATCACTTTGGAATTAAGAGGCAGGAAGACCAGGAGCGAAAGATACTCTCAACGCCAATGTGGATTATATGAGACCCTGTCTCAAAAATAGAAGTATTAGCCTGGTGGTGGTGGCACACGCCTTTAATCCCAGCATTCAGGCAGAGGCAGACGGATCTCTTGAGTTCAAGGCCATCCTGGTCTACAGAGTGAGCTGCAGGACAGCTAAAGCTACACAGAGAACCATGTCCCAAAATGAAAAAAAAAAAAAAAAGATAATAGTGCAGATATCTCTGTGGCATAGTAATTTCATTTCCTTTTAATGTATACCCAGAAAATTTAGTTAGTGGCTCATTTAGTAATCTCTTTATAATTTTAGGTCCTTCATGCTGTTTTCTAAAATGGCTGTAGGAATTTTGAATTCTTACCAACAGTATACAGGGGTTCTTTTTGCTCACCATCTTCATTTTTTATCCTTTTCATTCATGGCCATTCTAGAAGATTGCATTAGTCAGGGTTCTCTACAGTCACAGAACTTATGGAATGTCTTTATATATTAAGGGAATTTCTTGTAGTGATTTATAGTCTGCAGTAAAACTAACCCAACAATGGGCAGCTGTGAATGGAAGTTCAGGAATCTAGTAGTTGCTCAGTCCCACGAGGCTAGGTGTTTCAGCTGGCCTTCTCTATAAGCTGGAATTCGGAAGAAGTAGGTTCCAACAGATGTGCTGGCAAGTAAGTGCAAGCAGGCAGAGAGAGAACCTTCCTCCATTGTCCTTATGTAAGCCTCTAGCAGAAGGTGTGGCCCAGATTTAAGGTGTGTACCACCACGCCTGGTTTTGGAACTTGCTCTGTCCTAGGCTGGCTTTGAACTCAGAGATGTGCTTGCCTCAATCTCCTAGGATTAAAAGCTTGTACTACTTACCTTAGCATAAACTTTTCATGGCCACTATGCCTCAAATTCTGGATCAAAAGCATGTGTTTTCCCATGTCAAGATCTGGGTAAGAAGCCTCTATCTTCTAGCCTCAAGATCTGGATCACAGATGTGCCTTCCATTTCTGGATTGCAGTTCATTCCAGATATAGTCAAGTTAACTATGGAGAATACCCATCACACTGATAAAAGGTCATATCTTGTTTTTTTTATTTTCATGAGGAACAGACAATATATTCATGTCAGCTAGAATCAGACCATTTCTTTTTCATTTTTGACTTGTCTTATTGAAAGTTTTTTCTCTCTTTTGAAACTGTTGACTTCAGTTAAGACATTCTGGGCGTTACATACAAAAGATGGCTGTATAAGATGATCCATAGAGTCTTCTCAAATACTTTATAGTTCTCTATGATGTTTATAGGATTTCAATTGTGTTTCCTTGTATAAACAATAACAAATCTTGCCTTTTTGTATTTTATTAGGTAGTAAAGTTCTACCTAGAGAGAGTCTTGCCAATTTGTGGGTAAAAGGAAACTAACTATTAAGGTGGGACGTAAAGATAAGCAGAGCTAGCTCTGTGAGCTCTGAGCCAGCCTAGTCCACATAGGGATTTCTAGGCTAGTTAGGGATACACAGTGAGGTCTTATCTCAAAAATCCTAGGCTTAGAACATTAATTTTTCTAGCTATGCTACAATTAAATATCCTATAAATGGATAGTTGCTAATGAGCTAACATAAAAGAAGAAAAAGGGCCAGGCAGTGGTGGCGCACACCTTTAATCCCAGCACTTGGGAGGTAGAGACAGGCAGATTTCTGAGTTTAAGACCAGCCTGGTCTACAGAGTGAGTTCCAGGATAGCCAGGGCTACACAGAGAAACCCTGTCTTGAAAAATAAAAAAATAAAAATAAAAAAGAAGAAGAAGAAAAAGAGGCACTTTGAAAGAAAGGAAGGTCCCATTTAGAATCTAACTATTAGCCAGGTGTAGTGATGCAGGGTTTAATCCCAGTATTCAGGAGGCAGAGGCACGCAGAGCTCAGAGTTCGAGGCCAGCCTGGTCTACAGAGTTCCAGGATAGCCAGGGCTACACAGAGAAACCCTGTCTCAAAAAAAAAAAAAAAAAAAGAATCAAGATAACATCTAATTATTCTTCCTTAGGAGATGAATTTTTCCCTTGCCTCGTTGTTTCTTTGTTAAGGAGTAGCCCACCTGTGGTTCTGTTTTAATTTATTTCCTCTGAATTGAAACATTCAGTTCTGGAGAGATGTAAGTTTCGTCAGACTCAGAAAGCTACTGCTATACAGGAAACTAGTGAAATTTACAAGACTCCAGATGCTCTGAAAGATTACAGGGCCTCTCCCCAAGAAGGGTCCAAACAAACCTCAGCACAGTAAACAGCAGAGCCATCATCAGCATCCTAGCCGATGGCCAAGTTCCAGTGCCCTCAAGTCTCTGTAATGGGCCAAGTCTCCTAAAACCACTATGCAAAATGATTTGAGCCCCAGCTGAGAGACCCAGGGCCAGGGCCTCCCAATGTTGTTTCCTTTGTTGTGGTGGTTTTAGTTTCACTTTTGGTTTGATTGAGTTTTGTTTTGTTTGTTGGTTTTTAATTGGATATTTTCTTTATTTACATTTCAAATGTCCACTTTCCCACCCCACCCCAACCTCCAAGTCCGTGCCCCCCTCCCTGCTTCTATGAGGGTGTTGTCTTGCCCACCACCACCACTCCCGCCTCCCCGCCCTGGCGTTCCCCTACACTGGGCCTTCACAGGACCAAGGGCCTCTCCTCCCATTGATATCCCACAAGGCCATCCTCTACTACATATGCTGCTGGAGCCATGGGTCCCTCCATGTGTACTCCTTGGTTGGTGGTTTAGTCCCTGGGAGCTCTGGGGGGGTCTGGTTGGTTGATATTGTTGTTCTTCCTATGGGGTTGCAAATCCCTTCAGGTCCTTCAGTCTTTTCTCTAAGTCCTATATTGGAGACCCCATTGAGGACCCTGTGCTCAGTTCAATGGTTGGCTGTGAGCATCTGCTTCTGTATTTGTCAGGCTCTGGCAGAACCTCTCAGGAGACAGCTATATCAGGCTCCTGTCAGCAAGCACTTCTTGGCATCCACAATAGTGTCTGGGTTTGTTGACTGTATATGGGATGGATCCCCAGACAGGGCAGTCTCTGGATGGCCTTTCCTTCAGTCTCTGCTCCACACTTTGTTTTTTGAGATAGGTTTTCCTGTAGCTCAGGCTGGCCTCAAACTCCATATGTTACCTAGAATGTATGACCTTCAACATCCATTTGATCATTCTCCTACTTCCCAGTCCAGGCCTGCAGCATCATACCAAGTATTTACTTTTATGAATTGCTGTGGATAGGATCCAGCGCTTCGTAGTTGCTAAGTAAGCACACCAGCACCTGAGCACCATCCCCAGCAACTCCAGGCCTTAATTCTCAATCAGCTTGAAATGAGGCTGTCTTGGTGCACAGATGAGGAAGTAGCTCAGGTGAGAAGCTCACACTCCTGCTTTCATCATAGTCCCATGGAGATTATCCCAGCTGAAAGGCTGTGCTATCCTGCCTACGCAGCATCACAAAGTAGTTTGGATCCAGCCATGCCACTGTGAACTTTCTGCTTTCATAGAAGAGGATGAGGAGAGGGTCCCATTGCTAATGTCAAGTGCTATCAGACACAGGTAAACAAGGTGTTTTGTGATACTACAGTTGCTGCATCTAGGAGACAAAACATTAAATGCGGCACATGCGCATCCCAACTCCTTACACCTGCTAGGAACTGAAATATGCCTTTCTTAGGTACCTGGGTTACTGCTGTCTCCAAGGCCACATAGTCTTTTTATCCTAAGCCAGTGGAGTGGTTTGAAAGATATGACCCCCATAGACTCATGTGTTTCAATATTTGGCCATAGGAAGTGGCACTGTTTGAGGCCTTGTTTGAGGAAGTGTGATACTATGAGCAATGGGCTTTGAGGTCTCCTGTACTCAAGTGTGACACACAGTCTCCTTTTGCTGCCTATGGATCAACATGTAGAAAACTTGGCTCCTTCTCTAGCACCATGCCTGCACACTGTCATGCTTCCCACCATGATAATAATAGACTAAACCTCTGAACCTGTAAGCCAGCACCAATTAAATGTTTGCCTTTATAAGAGTTGCAGTAAGCCGGGCGGTGGTGGCGCACGCCTTTAATCCCAGCACTTGGGAGGCAGAGGCAGGTGGATTTCTGAGTTCGAGGCCAGCCTGGTCTACAGAGGGAGTTACAGGACAGCCAGGCTACACAGAGAAACCCTGTCTCGAAAAGAAAAAAAAAAAAAAAGAGTTGCAGTGGTCATAGTGTCTCTTCACATCAATAAAACCCAAACTAAGACAGTAGTGACCACTGTCTTCCTTTACCCAACATCCTGCACCTCCACTCAGACGGCCCTGAACTCATAATGATCCCCCTGCCTCAGGCTCCAGGGATTATACAGAGACTAGGCCAATCTAGTCTACAGATGGAGTTCCAGAGCAGCCAGAGGTACACAGAGAAACTCTGTCTCAGAAAACCACAATAAACAAACAAACAAATAGGAAAGCATACTAGATTAGTTAAATAGAAATACTAGTTTGATTTGCTTCAGCCTTTTCATCTTTGAACTCAAAACTATTGTAAGGATTCTTTATGCCCGGAGGTTTAGTGGGGAGGGGCTAGGAGGAAACTATGGGAGACTAACCAATAAAAGAAGTTTAGTCTTCCTAGGTCACTTGTATATAAATTAAATAACTTGAATATTTGTCAGAGATTGTGGACCTTCAGTTGAAAGGAAATGTGTTCCTAATAGTACATACAATGCTATAGTAGTTGTCTACAAAGTTGCTTCCTTTTCAGGTTTATGTAACCTTGTCAATGAAAGGCAATGCTAGAATACTCTAAGATAGAAATCAAGAAGGGCTGGAGGCAAGGGAGATGACTCAGTAGTTAAGAGGGCTTTTCTAAAGGACAAGAGTTCAATTCCCAGCATGAGCCCATGAAGTGGCTCACAGCTGCCTGTAACTTCAGCTCTAGGGCATCCAATGTACTCTTTTGGTCTCCACAGGACACGTGTGCGGCACGTGCATGGCACGTGCAGGCGGGGGGAAGGGGCCAGCAATGAAGGTAAGTTAAAATTTTTAAAAAGGAAAAAAGCCTGGAAGCTTGCCAGTGTCCCCACTGTTGTGACATGTTCCTACTCCCCAGTACTTTTTCTGTCCTTGTAAATAAATTGTGTTTTACTCCAAGACAGGATCCCAGTTTCCCAGTTACTTCTGTTCTGCTGGTGCTGACCAGAGTTGCTCTTCTCATCATCAAGGTCCAGAGAAATTGACTAGCTGCTTCTTGATTGTTCTCTTTGTTGTTTTGTTTCATTGTTGTTAAGACCTAAAACTCCCGCCGGGCGGTGCCTTTAATCCCAGCACTTGGGAGGCAGAGGCAGGCGGATTTCTGAGTTCGAGGCCAGCCTGGTCTACAGAGTGAGTTCCAGGACAGCCAGGGCTACACAGAGAAACCCTGTCTCGAAAAAACCAAAAAAAAAAAAAAAAAAGACCTAAAACTCCCTATGGCAACCAGGCTTCTTCCAACTTGCAGAGCTCTTCCTGTCTCAGCTTTCTGAGTGCTGGGACTGAAGGTGTGTGCCACCACACTCAGCGAATTTCCAAGTTTGTAAACCCAGCACTTAGGTAGGAAAGTTGAAAGGTGTCCTTTCAACCTCTATCATGTCTATGGCTGCCCTCCCCACCTCTATCATGAATCGGTCCAAACTGTAAAGATGAACTAGAAACTGGAATCAAAGCCTGGGACTTCCTTTCTGATTTTTATTTAGCTACCCCCAACTATACATATAAATATGTCTGTCCATTCTGTATTTGTTCTGAGCATCAGCAAAGCTAAATAAATAAGTAAATAAAAACAAAACTATAATAATAGCAAAAAAAAGTTGCTAATATTTTCCCACTTGAAAAATGTTGACTTTTCTTTCCAATAATGGTGATACTTCTCTATATCTGCAGCTAAATATTTGTGAAGAGACTACATCTTGGTCTGGGCATGGAGCTCAGTTGGTAGAGTTTTTGCCTAACATGCACAAAACTCCATCTTCAATCCCTGTCAATTGGGCATGGTAGTGTATATCTGTAATCTCAATACTTGGGAAATGGAGATGGGAGGATAAGAAGTTGTAGGTCGTCTTCAAGTATATGTATGTATAAGGCTAGACTGGGCTATAAAGGGGGACCTTGTCTCAAGAAATTAAGGCATGGTAGTAGATATACGTATTTAATCCCAGAACTGGTAGATCTCTGGAAGTTGGAGGCCACCCTGATCTAAATTCAGTTTCAGGCCAACCAGGCCTACATAGTAAGACCTTATCTTGATTTTAAAAAAGAAAAGGAAAAGAAAAGAGATTACATTTTACTCAACTTTTCACTGCCCAAATCACTTTTGCTCTTATTCACAGGCCCAAGGAGACTTTCCAGCACAGCCTATGACACAGTGGCATTGGCAGCAGCCGCTCTGCTCTCCAAGGACCCATCAGCAACCTCTGGAAGCACTTTTTCTTGTCAGGTATGGGGATGTGGGGTGGTAGAAGTAAATGGCCCTGTGAAGATCCTATAGTGCATAGGACAGTCCTTCTACAACAGAGAATTTTTGATCAGTGGACAAGAGGACTGAGGACAAGAAACCTCTTCACAATTGAAAACCAGACACTTTGTTCTCTGGGGGGAAAATTATAGGAAGACATCTTGCTAAGTATATTGAGAAGGTCATTGCCTTCTGTTACCTAGCACAAGACTAATATTCCAGGTTATTGCTCCTTAGACTCAGATATCTCAAAGGTTATATTATGTCCATAAAGCACAGGATGACTGGGTCACAGCCTGATGTGGCCAGATTTCATCTACTTATAACATGAGAAATGTTTCCTTTTTGCCAGGTAAGGATTAAATTGTTGAGATCTTCAAAACTGTAGCCAGATATAATGGTACATGCCTTTAATCCCAGCACTGGGGAGGAAGAAGCAATCAGATCTTTGTAAATTCTAAGATAGCTTGGTCTACCTAGTGAATTCTGAGCCAGCCAGGGCTGCACGGTGAGACTCTGTAATACAACTATGATAATATGTATGGCTATAATTTTAATATTGTCCTTTGAAGCTTTAATTGCTTCTTGGGTCTAACAATACGCCTGACTGCAATCTGTTTGCGATTTTTCTTAAATGTAAAAAAGCAACTTAGTCCAGTGGTGGTGGAATTCACTTTTAATGCTAGCACATGAGAGGCAGAGGCAGGTGGATCTCTGTGATTGGAGGCCAGTCTGGTCTATACAGAGAGTTCCAGAACAGCCAGAGCTACACAGAGAAACCTGTCTCAGGAGAGAAAGAAAAGCAACTATTGAGTTTGTATTCACTGTCTATCCATCTTCCTTTAGTATAGACATTTTACCATAGACCAGCCAGTTTACCAAGTAGCTTCCTGGGTGATTGCATTTGTCACCAAGTACTCTATAGGGAATAAGGAAATTTCTTAGAAAACTTGATTGATATTCCTACTACTCCCATAAGGTATCTGCCTCTGGACTCCTCAAAATAGAAAAGACAAGACAGCCTACTTGAGATTAGTTTAGATACACTTGACTCCTTTTCAAAGTGCACTACAAAGCTTACTTTGTAACAAACATGTTACATTTGTCTGTGTTGCAGTGTTCAAATGTGTTATCTTAACTCATAAATGCTACTGTTCAATCATTGTTACATAAATTAACAGTTCCTCTCAGCAGGAAAAGAACGGAAAACTTGACTTCAATCCAGCTGTCTACATGGCCTTCCATTGACTGGATTTCACAAAATAATGTTCTGGGGGATGAATTTCATGACTCTTGGCCAAAAGGGACTGAGAATGTAAATCAGCTCAGAGTGAGAAAGTACAAATTTGCCCAGCCATTCATTAAGCTGGAATGATACACAGATAAAGCCAACTGATTGGTAACAGAAAATAATCTCTCTCTCTCAAGAGATCATTACAGCTAGAAAGTACCATAAGAGCCAGCACCTTTGGGTAACTACTGCTCCCAGGCTGACTGAAAAACTTGTTTTTCTAAAGTACCTGTGGAAATGGTATCTTTCAGTGTAAAGCCTATGGGAGTAGTTCTGAAGAACCGGCTCTGTGATTAAGAGCTCTTGGCTGCCCTTACAGAGGACTGAAGTTTAGTCCCCAGCACCCTGGTGAGGGGGCTCACAACTGTCTGTTCCTTCAGCTCCAGGGGATACAACACCCTCCTCTGGCCTCCAGGGCACACACACACATGATATACAAAAAATACAGATAGTACCATGGGACGATGGGAATAATGCCTTAGGCTGCCAGATGAAGGGAAGGAAAGGATGACTATGGAATTTAGGGGAATGTTGGGAAGCCAGTGACATTTAAATGAGTCACTTTTGTGCTAGGCTCAAAGCAAGGCTGAGGACAAAGGGCTCAGGTCAGATCTGAACTGCCCAATGCAGCTGTGGATTCCCTGACCTCTACAAGGAACATACATGAACCCTTGAGCTCCTACCTAAAACCACCATGCCCAATCTCTTTGTTTTCTAACGGTTTTTAAAGAGGATGAACTGAATCAAAGAGAAACTCCAAATTCCAAACTAAATACAGCTTAGAGAGAAGCACTATTCCAGAAGAAAATAGAAATTATAACCTGACTTTTTTTATTATTTTTATTTATTTATTTATTTATTTTTGGTTTTTTCGAGACAGGGTTTCTCTGTGTAACCCTGGCTGTCCTGGAACTCACTCTGTAGACCAGGCTGGCCTCAAACTCAGAAATCCACCTGCCTCTGCCTCCCAAGTGCTGGGATTAAAGGCATGCGCCACCACCGCCCAGCATAACCTGACTTTTATAGTTGCTTTGTTGAGGGTTGGGATTTGAGATGGTTTTCACTCTGTGGTCCAGGTTGAACTGAAGTTTAATTGTATGACCCAGGCTGGCCTTGCATTTGTATTACTTTTGCTTCTGCTTCCCAAGTCCTGACATTGCAGATATAAACCCATACTGGTCTTGTAAACTTGATATTGTTTTGCTATTTATGAAGGGTAAATAAATTATTTCTTCTGAATATTGTCAAAAGATTATTAAAGGAGTGTGCCACCAAGATATCCAAGTACAAGAGAATGAAACTGTACCTTGAATCCTGACATTGGGTCCAGCCTTTAATTAGCCCTTAGAATCTCCACCTAACTGAAGAAAAGTTAGACAAAATCGCCTTATACTTGGCAAAAGGTACCAGTCTGTCCTACTGAATGTGTGTAAAAGCCAGTTAGTGACTCTTTATGGATGTTGCATTCCATTAATCTGACACTGTGGGTCATGATTTAATGTCACAGCATTAAATCTTTACGATAGAACAAACAATAAATAGATCGAAGAGACTAGTCCCAGTCCTGTTTTGATGAGTCATGGAAGTGAACTTTAGCCCATCTGTCCCTGTTGTGTAGTTGTAACAGCTCATTTATAGACTTGCCCAGTCCTAGGCTAACCTCAGCCAAATACCAGATTGTGTCTTAGTCTGTAACGCTGTGGGCTCTGACTTCAGAAAAGCAAAAATAAGTGAAGCCCAGCCTGAGGAAAACACTTTTTTAATTAATTTTTTTTTTTTTTTTTGAGACATAGACTTGTAAACTCAGGCTAGCCTTGAATTTGCTGTGTAGCTGATGATGATCTTTAACTGGTCCTCCTACTATTACCTCTGGAATGCTGAGATTACAGACATGCGTCACCATGACCAGCTTTTTTAATTCTAAAGAATCCAAATATCCCTCATTGTACCAGTTAGGAGGGATCTGTGTCCCAAGTTAGAACATGTGGCTGCCATTGCACGGGGCTTTGCTTTTCTTAGATACCAAGTTGTCTGAAGCACTTGGCTATTGGGAATTTTCTTCAGTAGCTCTACTGTATTAGAGTCCTCTGCTCCATAGCTTATGATCACGAGATCCCTACACTTGGCATGAAAAGAAATGGTACCAGGAGATTTATCGTTTCATTTATTTTTTTATTTATTTTGGTTTTTTTCGAAACAGAGTTTCT
The DNA here is from genome assembly GCA_021653895.1 of Mastomys natalensis. NCBI lineage: Eukaryota > Metazoa > Chordata > Mammalia > Rodentia > Muridae > Mastomys > Mastomys natalensis. The sequence goes on from JAJTUV010002512.1 coordinate 187,517, forward strand.
CTGTGTAGCCTGGCTGTCCTGGAACTCACTCTGTAGACCAGGCTGGCCTCGAACTCAGAAATCCACCTGCCTCTGCCTCCCAAGTGCTGGGATTAAAGGCGTGCACCACCACCACCCGGCTACAAACAAGCAATTTAACAGAAGCTAGAAGCCAAGATAAACTGTTAGCTAGAGGGGAAGGTTTACCCAAACAGGCATTTTAACAAAAGCTATGATAAGTTGTTAGCTGTAGGAGGAGGTTTTCACAAGCAGGCAGTTTAACAGGAGCTAAGGTAAGTTAGCTGCGGCATCTTGAGTTTTGGTTTCTAGAATAGGGTTGGATAATTTATGGTTCAATTCTATATCATAGAGATCAAATTCTAGTTAAACCTCAAATGGCCCTAGCAAGAATACAAGATGGAGGACTGTCATTCCCTGTCATAAAATCAAACCCATTCTGTTGTGGAGACTTCAAGATCCTGATTCCATCTACTTTTCCAAAGTATAAATCACACAGGCCATTACAACTTTGTTTACTAATATATCCTTTAGTACTCTCTGTGGTTGGACCAAATTTAAAGCCCCATTTTTCTTGCATTTGTTAATGCTGCTAGCTCAGCTGTACTAGACACCCACAATCCTGCTGCCTTTTAACTTAGTGCATACATACCATGGTATGCATGTGATGCCAGGGGACAGATTTGGGGAGTCATTTCTCTCCTTCCATCATGTGTTTTGGGGGTCATACCAGGTCATCAGGCTCCTTTATCTGCTAAGCCATCTTAGCAGCCTATAGCAAACTTTTTTTTTTTAGGTTTTTCGAGACAGGCTTTCTCTGTGTAGCCCAGGCTGTCCTGGAACTCACTCTGTAGACCAGGCTGACCTCAAACTCAGAAATCTGCCTGCCTCTGCATCCCAAGTGCTGGGATTAAAGGTGTGCACCACCACCACCACCACCACCGCCCGGCTGTAGCAAACATTTTGTTGTTCATTGCTCAAACATTATCTCTTCAAGGAGGTAATCTCTAGTCTCTACAAATGGATTTGATCTGTGACCTCCAAGGCACATTCTAAAGTGGCAGCATCTTGAAGGCTTTGCATAGGCTATCCAATCTTCAGAATGCTTTCTTAAGGTGTTTTGTGTGAGATTATGTCATGTGCATAGTGTATGTACACTTTTATATGTGTAGGTGTCCATGTGTGTGCATGCCCAGAGGTATAGCTATTGCCCCCATTGTAAGACTGCTGAGACAAAAATCTTGGAAGGTTCCATTATTCAAGCGCACACAGCTGATGACAGAAGATCCAATTCAGCTCTGCCCAATGCCAAAATCTATTCACTCAACACTGTGCCTGAAAGTGGTTGAACTAAGGGTTGAACAGTACCTATCCTCTTCCTAGCATCTCCTCTCCTCCTACTTATTCACTCTTTACTTTGGAATTCCAAAAGTTATGAATAAATGAATAGTCTAGACTCACCCGAACAAGCCCTGGCATCTGTGAAAGAACTCTAATTTAGTTCATTGAGGTAGGAAGTCCTCCTTAATGGGTGGCAAGGGTGGGGTCCCATGAATCAAAGAGAAACAAGCTTCACATGCTGCCTCACTCTTCCAGGTGCAGCTGCAGCTGGCCGCTTATGCTTCCCCACCAAACAGACTGTGCGTGACCAAAAATAAACCACCCTTTCTTTTTTTTTTTTTTTTTTGGTTTGAGAAGGGTTTCTCGTATAGCCCAGGCTGTCCTGGAACTCACTTTGTAGACCAGGCTGGCCTCGAACTCAGAAATCCACCTGCCTCTGCCTCCCAAGTGCTGGGATTAAAGGCGTGCGCCACCACCGCCGGCAACCCACCCTTTCTTAAGTTGCTTTCATTACGTATTTTATTGCAGCAAAAGAAAAGTAACTAATACAGTGCTCAGTGAAGTCCTACTTTTGTCTGTCCATAAGCCTTTTCCAAACTAGTATTCAAAGGTCCTTAGAATGTTTTAGCCGGGCGTGTGGGGCGCACGCCTTTAATCCCAGCACTTGGGGCAGAGGCAGTGGATTTCTGAGTTTCGAGGCCAGCCTGGTCTACAGATGAGTTCCAGGACAGCCAGGGCTATAAAGAAACTCTGTCTCAAAAAAAAAAAAAAAAAAAAAAAAAGTGATGTTTTCAGCTGGGCCTCTGTCACAGGACATGAGTACAGCAGTACTGCTACAGGGTGATATCATCCTTCTTTCTTTCTTTCAGGAGTCTACAGCAGTATGATTCATATCTCATAACTCTGCATCCAACCAAAGCAATATTAGACTTGTAGACCTAGGGATCAAAACTCAGAGTATCATGCTTGGCTATCTCGTGGCCTAATACATTTTAATTTTCTAAGCTATTTGTTTGTTTACCATGTGTGAGGAAGTGTGTACCTGCCACAGCAGCCCAGGGAGGTCAGAGAACGACTTGGAGTCGTTCTTTCCTTTCTCCTTTCTCCCAGGAATCAATTGGGATTATGAGGCTTAGCAGCGAGTGCCTTTATTCATCTTGCTAAACTGTTTTCTGGTTTTCCTGCTTGATTATGTCCTTACGTTATCCTAATAACATTAAATCTTCTTTTTTGTTGTTTTTTGTTTTTTTTTGTTTTTTTTTTGGTTTTTCGAGACAGGGTTTCTCTGTGTAGCCAGGCTGTCCTGGAACTCACTCTGTAGAACCAGACTGGCCTCGAACTCAGAAATCCACCTGCCTCTGCCTCCCAAATGCTGGGATTAAAGGCGTGCGCCACCACCCCGGCCTAATACATCTTCATATAACACTTTCAAACATAGTTACACATCTAAGCACTGAGTAATTTTGTAATTGTTAAAGCCTCAAAAAAGCACCTTAAAGATGCTGAACAACTGTAAAAATTTTCATTTTACTTTCAAGTAGAGTGCTAGAGAAGCTAGGTAAGAATTCTAGGATCAAAATAATTTCCCTAAGAACTTTGAAGTTATAGGGCCCAGAGAGTTGGCTCTGTGGTTAAGAGCGCTTACTGCTCTTATAGAGGACTCAGGTTCAGTTTCTAACACCCACATTGGACTGCTCACAACTGCCAGGTGTCTGATGCTCTCTTCTGGCCTCCGGGGGCGAGTAAACTCATGTGTAAATACCCAGACAGAGACACATACACATAATCAAAAATAAAATAAATCTTTTTTTTTAAAAGAACCATGAAGATATTGTCATGTATATTAATTGTTGTCAGTTCTGTTCCCATTTCCTCATGGTAACTAGTCTATTCTCCTCTGCATGCTTTAGAATTTTATTTCAATTAGAACATCTTAAAATGTCACCATTCTTTGTGAAACAGAGTTCAGTTTGATTTAAAATGTGTTTGTTTATGAGACCATCTTTCTCTATAGCACTGGCTGTCCTAGAACTCACTATGTAAAACAGGCTAGCCTTGAATCAGAGATTCACCTGCGTCTGCCCTTTGAATGCTGACATTGAAGGAGTGTACCACCACACTTGGCTTAATACAATATAAAATGTTGTTAGGTTTTTTTGTTTGTTTGTTTGTTTTTTTGTTTTTTGTTTTTTTGGTTTTTCGAGACAGGGTTTCTCTGTGTAGCCCTGGCTGTCCTGGAACTCATTCTGTAACCAGGCTGGCCTCGAACTCAGAAGTAAAATGTTTTTTAAAATTTCATTTTTTTACTTGTGTGTCTGTACATGCATGTGGATGCATGGTGTGGTGCATGTGTGGAGGTCAGAGACATCTCTGGGGAGTTGGTTCTCTCCTTCTATCATGAGCATCAGGCCCAAGGTATTTTAATATTACCTTAATTTAAGCATGGAGGTTAAGATGGAGAAAGATGCTCAGAAGGAAAGACCAGGAACATGGGTCTGGGCTTCTCAAAGAAGAGTTACAGCATGTAAGACATACCCAGGTGCAGACACAGGTTCCTCAAGGGAGATAGTAGGCATGGTGGTGCATGCCCATAATGCCAGCATTTGGAGCTACAAGAGGAGGTCAGAAGTCATCCTCAGCTACATGGTAAATTCCAGCAGCCTCCAGTAATGCTCAGAAAGAAAAAAAAGTGCTATTGATGGACCCCTAGTATCTGGAAAACTGACATCTTCTTAAGCTCTGACAAAATTAATCTACTATTCCTTCCATTACCTTCATTTTATCCTTGGAGGATCACAGCCATGTGGCTATTTCAACATCTGAATCTACTATATCTCTATTTTGTTTAGTTTGGGCTTATTTTGAAATAGGGTTTATGTAGCTCAGGCTCAAATGTTCTTTGTAGCCAAGGTTGGCTTTGAAGTCCTGATCCTTCTGTCTACTTCATGTGTACTGGAATGCAGCAATCCAGCACTATACCCAGTTTTTCTTTCTTTTTGGATTAAGCGTTCATAGCCTTTAAGACTGGCCATATCCCTCTGTCCCCTCTGGCCTGTGACAATTGGCCACCACAGCACACACAGAGAATAGGAATTGTGACCCTCACCAATAGTGACACATCTCCACTGTGGGTACCCTCCCTCTATCCCCAAAACAGTACAGGCTTACAGCAAGGCACAAAACAGAGTCCCTGAGAATCAATGGGGTCTCTGAAGACTGACAGGGTATGTTCCTGATGTTCACACAGCATCTCCCTCCTCTCTCGGGGCCTTGGTGTCTATGTCCTGGGTTTCAGAGTGCTACCCTCTAAGGAGCTGGTGCCAGCAGGAGAAAGATATTACAGTGGAACATGCAGCTGCTCTGAGGGCCCTGGCCAGTGGGTTGTCCTCGATCTAGAAGAGCTCTGAGTCTCAGTATAACCACATGCTATTTATTTTTGGTTTTGTTGTTATTGTTGTTTTTTTGAGACAGGGTTTCTCTGTGTAGCCCTGGCTGTCCTGGAACTCACTCTGTAGACCAGGCTGGCCTCGAACTCAGAAATCCACCTTCCTCTGTCTCCAAGTGCTGGGATTAAAGGCGTGTGCCACCACTGCCCGGCAGCTATTTATTTTTATTGTTTAGTTTCTTTTAGATGTCTTACTCTGTAGCCCAGGTTGTCTGGAACTCACTCTGTAGCCCAAGCTACCCTTCTAAATGAGATTCAGGCACCCTTGCTTGGACCGTCCTTCTTGTTTAGCTTTTTTTGGGTCTGTGGAGTGTAGCATTGGTATCCTGTTCTTTATGCCTAATATCTACTTGCGAGTGAGTATATTACTATGCATGTTCTTCTGGCTCTGGGTTACCTCACTCAGAATGAGATTTTCAAGTTCTAGCCATTTGCCTGCAAATTCATGATGTCTGAAAGGAATCCCATTGCGTGGATGTACCATATTTTCTTATCTATTCTTCAGTTGAGAGACATCTATGTTGTTTCCAGTTTCTGGCTGTTACAAAATAAAGCTGGTATGAACATAGTTGATTAAGTGGGATGTTGGAGCGTCTTTTGGGTATGTATACCCAGGAGTGGTACAGCTGAGTCTTAAGTAGAACTAACTGTTCCCAGTTTTCTGAGAAACTGCCAAATTGATTTCCAAAGTGGTTGTACAAGTTTATACTCCAACCAGCAATGAAGGGGTGTTCCCCTTGTTCCACATCCTTGCCAGCGAGTGCTATCTCTGAATTCTTGATCTTAGGCATTCTGCTGGGTGTAAGATGAAACCTCAAAGTTGTTTTGATTTGCACTTCTCTGACAACTAAAAACTTTGAGCATTTCTTTAAGTGCTTCTCAGCCATTCCAGATTCCTCTGTTGAGCCTCTGTGCCCATTTTTTAATTGAGTTATTTGTGTGGTTAGTGTCTGTCTTAATTAGGGTTTTACTGTTGTAAACAGACACCATGACCAAGCAACTCTTATAAGGACAAAATTTATTTGGAGCTGGCTTAAAAGTTCAGTCCATTAATCATTGAGGTGGGAATATGGTAGCAGATCCAGGCAGGCATGGATTCAGGAGGGAGCTGAGAGTTCTACATCTTCATCTGAAGGCTGCTAGGAGAAGACTGGCTTCCAGGCAGTTGGAACAAGGGTCTTGAAGCCCCACCCACAGTGACACACTTCCTCCAACAAGGCCACACACTCCTAATTAGTGCCACTCCAGAGGCCAAGCATATTTAGACCACCACAGTGGTCTAGCTTGTTAAGTTCTTGTAATTTTGGATATTAGCCCTCTGTCAGATGTAGAGTTGGTGAAGATCCTTTCTAAATCTGTAGACTGATGTTTTGTCCTATTGACAGTGTCCTTTGCCTTTACAGAAGCTTTGCAGTTTCATGAGGTCCCATTTATCAATTATTGATCTTAGAGCCTGAGCTATTGGTGTTCTCTTTAAGAAATTGTCTCCTGTACTAATACATTCAAAGGTATTTCCCATTTTCTCTTCTATACCATTAGTGTATCTGGTTTTATGTTGAGATCCTTAATCCACTTGGACTTGAGCTCTGTGCAGGATGATGAATGTGGATCTATTTGCATTCTTCTACATGTACACATCCAGTTAGACCAGCACCAGAAGATGCTTTCTTTTTTTTTTTAATTTTAATTGTATGCTTTTGGCTTCTTTATAAAAAAAAAATCAAGTGTCCATAGGTATGTGGGTTATTTCTAGGTCTTCAGTTCTATTCCTTTGACCAACCTGTCTGTCTCCGTAACAATACCACGCAGTTTTTATCACTACTGCTCTGTATTGCAGCTTGAGGTCAGGGATGGTGATTCCTCCCAAAGTTTCTTATTGTTCAGAATTGCTTTTTCTATCTGGGTTTTTGTTTTTCTATAAGAAGTTGAGAATTGTTCTATCTCTGTAAAGAACTGTGTTGGAATTTTGATGGGAATTGTATTGAATTTGTAGATTGGTAACGTAGCCATGTTCACTATATTAATCCTGCTAATCCATCAGCATGGGATCTTTCCATCTTCTGATATCTTCTAAAATATCTTCTAAAACAGCTCTTTCACTTGCTTAGTTAGAATTACACTAAAGTATTTTATATTATTTATGGCTATTGTAAAGGGTGTTTCCCTAATTTCATTCTCAGCCTGTTTATCATTTGTACAAAGGAGGGCTACTAATTTCTTTGAGTTAATTCTGATAAAGGTGTTTATCAGCTGTAAGAGTTCTCTGAAGAATTTTTGGAGTCGCTTATGTATACTATCATATCATCCACAAATATTGATACCTTGACTTCGTCCTTTCCAATTCATACCCCCTTGATCTCCTTTGTTATCTAATTGCTCTATTACTATATTGAACTTGTCCCTGATTTTAGTGTAATTGCTTCAAATTTCTCTCCATTTAGTTTGATGTTGGCTATTGTCTTGCTGTATATTGCTTTGATTATGTTTAGGTATGTGCCCTATATCCTGATTTCTTTAATACTATTAACATGAAGGAGTGTTAGATTTTGTCAAAGGCTTTTTCAGCATCTGAAAGGAACATGTGATTTTTTGTTTGAGTTTGTTTATATGGTGGATTTATGTTCATTGATTTTTGTATATTGAAATGCCTGCATCCCTGGCATGAAGCCTACTTGATCATGATAGATGATGCTTTTGATATATTCCTGGACTAGGTTTGCAAGTATTTTATTGAGTATTTTGCATCAATGTTCATATGAAAAAATGGTCTGAGGTTTTCTTTCTTGTTTTTCTATTAATTGTTTTATTTATTTACATTTCAAATGTTGTCACCATGCCTAGTCCCCTCTCCACAACCTTCCACCCTATCCACCTTCCCCTTTGCCTCTAAGAGGGTGCTCCCTCACCACCACCACCACCACCCCAGCATCCCACTTCTCTGGGGCATCAAGCTTCCAAAGAACCTAGCATATCCCCTCCCACTGAGGCCAGACAAGGCAGTCCTCTGCTACATGTATAGCGGGGACCACGTGCCAGCCTATATATGCTCTTTGGTTAGCTTAGTCCCTAGGACCTTTGAGGAGTCCGGTTAGTTCATATTGCTGTTCTTCCTATGGGGTTACAATCTCCTTCAGCTCCTTCAATCTTTCCCTAACTCTTCCCTAGGAGTCCCCAGGCTCAGTCAAATAGTTGGCTGTAAGCATCTGTGTCTGTCTTAGTCAGCTGCTGGTAGAACCTCTCAGAGAACACCATAGCCAGGCTCCTGTCCGCAAGCACAACATGGCATCAGCAATAGTGTTGGGTTTGATGCCTGCACATGGAATGGATCCCAAGTTGAGAAGATCTCTGGATGGCCTTTCCTTCAGTCTCTCTCCATTTTGTCCCTGCATTTCCTTTAGACAGGAACAATTCTGGGTCAAAAAGTTTGAGATGTGTGAGTGGCCCCATTCCTCAACTAGGGGGCCATGCATATCTACTGGAGGTGATCTTTTCAGGTTCAATCTCCCAGTGTTGGGTATTTTGACTAAGGTCATCCTCTTGAGTCCTGGGAATCTGTGTGGTTTAGGAATCTGGGTAACTGTGACCTCATAGAATGAATGTGGCAGTGTTCCTTCTGTTTCTATTTTGTGGAATAGTTTGAGTTGTATTAGCTCTTCTTTGAAAGTCTCTTAGAATTTTTCACTAAAACCATGTGGCCCTGGACTTTTTTTGGTTGGGAGACTTTTAACAACTGCTTCTATTTTCTTAGGGTTATGGGCTGTTTAGATAGTTCATTGTGGTTTTGATTTAACTTTGGTAAATCATATCTGTTTAGAAAATCATCCATTTCATTAAGATTTTCTAATTGTGTAGAATACAAACCTTTAGCCGGGCGGTGGTGGCGCACGCCTTTAATCCCAGCACTTGGGAGGCAGAGGCAGGCGGATTTCTGAGTTCGAGGCCAGCCTGGTCTACCGAGCGAGTTCCAGGACAGCCCGGACTACACAGAGAAACCCTGTCTCGAAAAAATCAAAAAAAAAAAAAAAAAAAAAAAAAAAAAAAGAATACAAACCTTTGAAGTAAGACCTAAATACTCTTTGAATTTCCACAGTGTATGTTGTCATGTCTCCCTTTTCATTTGTGATTTTGTCTTTTAGCCAGTTTGGATAAGGTTGTCCATCTTGTAATTTTCTCAAAGTATCAGCTCTTGGTTTCATTGACTCTTTGTATTGTTTAGCCCTGATTTTGATTATTTCCTGTCTTCTACTCCTCTTTTGTGTGCTTGCTTATTTTTTTCTAGAGCTTTCAAGGTGTACTTTTAAATTGCTGGTAGGGGAATTTCTAATTTCTTTATGTAGGCAAAGACTATGAGGAGTCTCTTAGCACTGTTTTCATTGTATAAATTTGGACATGTTGTGTTTTCATTTTCACTGAATTCTAGAAAGTCTTTAATTTTTTTATTTCTTCCCTGAGCCAGAGATCATTGAGTTGTTCAGTTTCCATGGGTATGTTGGCTTTCTGGTGTTTCTTTGTTATTGAAGTCCAGCTTTAATCCATGGTAGGCTGATTAGGTATTATTAGGTATTATTAGGTAGGCATTATTTTAATTTTCTTGTATGTGTTGTGGCTTGCTTTGTGACTGACTATATGGTCAATTTTGGAGAAGGATCCATGAAGTGCTGAGAAAAAAGTATATTCTTTCGTGTTTGGGTGAAATATTCTGTAGATGTTTGTTAGGTCCATGTGATTCATAATGTCTGTTAATGTGATTAATGTCTGTTTAGTTTTTGTCTGGATGACCTGTCCATTGGTGAGAGTGGGTATTGAAGTCTCCACTATTAATGTGTGGGGTTTGATGTGTAATTTAAGCTTTAGCTTTGTTTCTTTTACAAATGTGGGTACCCTTGTGTTTGTGGCCTAGAAGTTCAGAATTGAGATATCATCTTGGTAGATTTTTCCTTTGATGAGTATGAAGTGTCCTTCCCTGTCACTTCGATTACTTTTGGTTGAAAGTCTATTTTATTAGATATTAGAATGTCTACTCAAGCTTGCTTCTTGGGTCCATTTGCTTGGAAAACTTTTTTCCAGCCCTTTACTCTAAGGTAATGTCTAGATTTATTGTTAAGGTATATTTCTTTTTTAAAATTTCAACTTTTATTCATGTCTGAGAGGAAGAGACAAAGAGACAGACAGACAGAGACAGACAAAGACAGAGGGAAAGACAGACAGAGAGGGAAAATTGTATTGTAGGCTATAGTTCAATTTCTTCACTAATTGTGTAGTTGTCCCCCATCTTGGTCTTCATACCAAGATATATTTCTTTTTTTTTTTTTCTTTTTTTTCGAGACAGGGTTTCTCTGTGTAGCCCGGGCTGTCTGGAACTCACTCTGTAGACCAGGCTGGCCTCGAACTCAGAAATCTGCCTGCCTCTGCCTCCCAAGTGCTGGGATTAAAGGCGTGCGCCACCACCGCCCGCCCAAGATATATTTCTTATATGCAGCAGAATAATGGATCCTGGTTTGCATCCCTTCTGTTAGCTGTGTCTTTTTATTGTGAAATTGAGTCCATTGATGTTGAGAGATATTAATGATGAGTGTGGTAGTTTGAATATGTTTGACCCAGGGAGTGGCACTATTTGGTATTGTGGCATTGTTGGAGTAGGTGTATCACTGTGGAGGTGGGCTTTAAGACCTTGTCCTACCTGCCTGGAAGCCAGTCTTTTAGCAGCCTTCAGATGAAGATGTAGAACTCTCATCTCCTCCTACACCATGCCTGCCTGGACACTGTCATGCTCCTGCCTTGATGATAATGGACTGACTCTCTGAACCTGTAAGTCAGCTCCAATTAAATGTTATCCTTATAAGTGTTGCCTTGGTCGTGGTGTCTGTTCACAGCTGTAAAACCCTAACTTATACAACCAGTGATTGTTATTTCCTGTTATTTTGCTGGGGTGTGTTGTGTGTGTGTGTGTGGTGTGAGAGAGAGAGAGAGAGAGAGAGAGAGAGGAGAGAGAGAGAGACACTCTCCTTGTTCTTGCTGATATGGAATTACTTATTTCCTGTGTTGTCTTGGATTTAGTTATTCTCCTTGAGTTTGAGTTTTCCTTCTAGTATTTTTGTAAGGCTGGATTTGTGGATAAATATTGTTTGAATTTGGATTTGTCTTGAAATATCTTGTTTTTCTCCATCTATGGTGATTGAGAGTTTTGCTGTGTATAGTAGTCTAGGTTGGCACCTGTGGTTTTTTAGAGGTTGCAAGATACCTGTTCAGGACTTATAGCTTTCAGAGTCTCTGTTGAGAAGTCAGGTGTAAATTCTGATAGATCTGCCTTTGTATGTTACCTGGCCTTTTCCCCTTGCCACTTTTAATATTCTTTGTTCTGTAGATTTTGTATTTTATGATTATGTGGTGGGAGGATTTTTTTTCTATTCCCATCTAATTGGTGTTCTATATGTTTCATGTATATTTATAGGCATCTCTTTAGCTTGAGAAAGTTTTTTTTTTTCTTTTTTTCTTTTTTTTTTTTTTTTGGTTTTTTAAGGCAAGGTTTCTCTGTATAGCCCTGGCAGTCCTGAACTCACTCTGTAGACCAGGCTGGCCTCGAACTCAGAAATCCACCTGCCTCTGCCTCCCAAGTGCTGGGATTAAAGGCGTGAGCCACCACCGCCTGGCGAGAAAGTTTTCTTAAATGATTCTGTTGAGAATTTTCTGAGCCTTGGAGCCAGGACTCTTCACCTTCTATTCCTGTTATTCTTAGTTTAGGTCATTTCAGGTATTCCAGATTTCTGGGATGTTTTGTGTCAGGAATTTTTTTAGCGTTAACATTTTCTTTGGCTGAAGTATCAATTTCTACTATTTTACCTTCTATACCTGAAATTCTTTCTTACATCTCCTATATTCTGTTGGTGATGCTTGTATCTGTTGTTCCAGTTCTCTTCTCTAGGTCTTCCATCTCCAGGGTTTTCGTCAGTTTATGTTTCCTTTATTGCTTCTATTTCCACTTTCAGATCCTGCACAGTTTTATTCATTTCCGTCACCTGTTTAATTGTCTTTTCCTGTGTGTCTTTAAGGGATTTATTTGTTTCCTCTTTAAAGACCTCTGCCTATTTGATTGTATTTTCCTGTGTTTCCTTAAAGGATTTATTCATTTCCTCTTTAAAGGCCTCTATCTTTATAAGATTGGATTTACAGTCATTTTCTTGTACTTCTGTTATGTTAAGATATCTGGGGCTAGCTGTAGTGGAGTAGCTGTGTTCTGAAGGTGTCATTTCCCTGGCTTTTGTTGCTTGTGTTCTTTCGAGGGCCTTTAGCCATATGGATGGCTTCTTTGGTCCCTAGATGTTCTTGTAGTAGGTATTAGGAGATGGGGTTGGGGTGGGGTGTCGGACGTTGATCTGGATGGTCCTGGTGTGGCAGGCCTCTGGTAGGTAGCTCTGGGCTGTAATGGTTTAGGATTTGCAGGTCTATATGGTTCTGGTTCCACAGGAGAATGGCAAGTCCCTTTGGCCTAGCAGGCTGCTCAGAGCAGCTTGGCATGCCAGCGGACTAAGTGAGCGGGGGAAGATGGGGTGTGGGTATGGGGAAGGGAATTTACCTGTATGGTTCAGGAGTCACCAGCCTGATGAAGGTGGAGAGGAGAGGTGGTAGGAGAATGGAGGTCCTCCTGGGATAACAGGCTTCTCAAGGCAGCCTTGTTTGGCCAGAGGGTCAGCAAGCAGGGGGAAGAGAAGCTTACTTGTATGGTTCAGAAGTCACAAGTCTGATGAAGGTGGGAGGAGAGGTGGCAGGAGAATGTTATACACTTTTTTTTTTTTTAAATATGTTATCATTATTGTCTGGCAGCAGGGCCATGCCTGTGTACATCAGGTCAGAGGACAACTTTCAGGAATTGGTTCTTTCCGCCTGCCTTCCTGTGTATGGGTTTAGGGCTGGAACTCAGGTTACCAGGTTTATGCATAAAGCATCAATATCCACTGAACCATCTAACAGGACCCAAGATACTGTTACTTTGTCTGTGAATTTTTGTTCCATAGAAGAAAGTCAGTGTTTTAGCAATGAGAGATTCAAAGTAGGTTTCTGTTAGCTGAATTCATCTTCAGAATAGATATTTCAATGTCAAAATGGAAGTTTTATTTTTCCTGGCTTCTTCAACTTACTCTGTAGCCAAGGATGACCTTATAATCATGGTCTTCCTGACTACCTTTTAGGTGGCTGTACCTTTTATAGGCATGCACCACCATGCCCAGTTTATGCAGTGCTAGGAACAGAACCCAGAGCTTCATGCATGCTAGGCAAGCACTGTACCAACTGAGGCATATCACCAGCTCCAAAATGTAAGTTATTCCACATCCATATTATATATGTAATGATGCTACTAAAGGTAGGGCCTCCTTTACAAGCAGACATTTTTATATGGAAAGCTTTAGGGTAAAGGAAAAAATCTAAATGTCAGTATTTAAAATCTCCAAAAACTTCCTCTTATAATTTATACTACCATACCATTTGGTCATCCCAAACTGTAAAGTCCATAATAGAAGTTCACCCATCCAATTAACTCCCACTCCAGAACAGGTTATGCCATTTACCAGTTTGTGGCCTCACAGTTCCTAGTTGCCCCACCCTACCCATTTTTTGTGGACCTTGTTTGTAATATCAGCATTATAAGCAGTTACTAGGTCTCACAATGTCAAGCTTGGTCAGTGAAGGTGCTGGAGAAACAGTACAAAGCCCAACAACATCAGGAACTTGTCTTTCTAGTTTAGCTTGTTTCCTTTTCCTGGCATCTGTGGTCCAAGTGATGTATAGAAGATCTAGAACCCACCATTCATCAATTGCCAGCATCCCAGCAGTTAACATCCTTGTTAGCAATGTACAGGATATTGGTGGCAGCAGCTCACCACCAACAGCTCACTAGCACCATGGCAAGCAGCTCCTTTGTCTGTAGCTTTGCCCAGCTTTACCTTGCTGCTTTTTCACTGTTTAGCCAGCTACAAACTATATGTCAAACAGTGTGAGTGTTAGCCTGGATGGGGCAGGGCAGTGCCCATGTGTTGGCCTACCTTGGATCCATCCCTTCAACTCTAGAGATAGCTGCTCTCAAAATGCTATTCTTCATTGTTTTCAGTCTTCTGTTAGTCATCCTTTGTGGGTAGGTGTGTGTGTGTGTGGGGGGTGCATGCACGTGTGTTCATGTATGCATATAAGTCAGAAAACACATTTGAAAGCCAGGAGTCTTTTAACTTTATTTTTATTATTTTGAGATAAGGTTTCTCATAGGACTGGAACTTCTCCAAATAGGCTAGGCCATCTAGCCAGTAGGTGCATGTCATCAGCCTGTCTCATCCTTATGAGGATTACAAGAAAATGGTATCACCATTAGCTTTGTCCAGGGGTTCTAGGGATCTGAACTCAGGTCCTTACACTATCAGGCAAATGTCTTATTGACTGAGCCATCCCCTAGGCCTCCATCCCTTCAGTGATCATCTTTACTTAGTAATTCTTTACATGAAGTGGGTTCAGATTGCTGATATGGTTTCTGTCTCCTTACTGCACCCTAACTGATACATATGGCAAAACTAAATGCAAAGAATCCAAGTTGGATTAAATTCCCGTTTGAAAAATGACATCCCACCACTGTCAAACTTATAAATATTTCAAGAGCTGCCAGAAAACCAATCCACCACTACACAAATTTGCAGACATGAGGGGTGAAAGGATTCAAGTCCACACTCACTACTACAGTAGAGACAGTGAACGGTTTAAGAATCAAGAGAATGTGAAATCAGTTCAGTTTGGACAACTGTAAAACCTAAAAGAAGAATAAGGACACCACACACCCCCAACAAAAGCATGTGCTGGCGAAATGGGTTCCATGAATAAAGAGTTTGCTTCCAAACCTAACACACAAGCACACACACTAATATAAACATTTTTTTAAAAAGAAAAGCTAGGACTAGAGAGATGGCTCAGTGTTAAGAGTACTTAGCACTTACAGAGAGGATCATGTTGGGAATCTAAGCACCCATGCCAAGCTGCTCACAACCACCCATAACTTCAGCTTCATTGTACCAGACACTTTCTTCTGGCCTCTATGCACACCAGCATACATGTGCACTTACCCACAAACATACATGTTATTTTAAATAATAATATTTTAAAATAAAATTAGATTGTGAAAAAAAACCCCACAAATGTAGAGATTTTAAAAATACAGGCCACTTTGGGTGCAAGAGAGATGGCTAAGTGAAGTGGAAACATAGAGGTTCTTTGGGAAGTCAGTTGTGTTGGATAGTGTTTTGCTGGGCAAACACATGGAGTATTTTCTTGAAGTGGACACAGGTGAAAGGCTAAGGCAGACTTGTGAAGCAGTGAAGCTTTGGCTGAAGCAGACACAGGAGAAAGGATGTTCTGCTAAAGCAAGCACATGAAAGGACATGAGATGAAGGAGTCTTTGCTAACAACACACATGTATTGGTCCACCTTACATGTATAGTTGAGCTCTACTTGTCAGGACTCCTTAGAAATGCACCAAAAACTTTCTGGTGGTGTGCTGCAGTTTCTTGCTGCTTCCCTGAACTTGTGCTGATTGGCAGAGTGATGTCAGCTGAGACAGATGCATGTGCTGAGGTAAGACAAGTGGTGAAGCAAGACGAATGGAGGACACTGCGATGTCTGGAGGGAGTATAAATAGAACTCCAGGGACAGACTGGGCTGATCTCGGCTTGCTTATAGAGCTAGCTGTGAAACTAACTACAGTGACAGCCAGACTCAGCAGGAGGGACCAGCAGGAATGCCAGGAGAAGTTCTTAACTTTTCCTCTCTCAGCAAAGCAAAGATCAGTGAAGATGCGAGACCAACAAGTTTTGCACAGCTACTCTATAAGCAAACCAAGATCAGCCCCCATCACTGTCCATTAAGTCCTTTTTATAGTTCCTCCAAACATCACATGTCCCCACAGATCCTGCCTCAGCACATGTCTTACCTCAGCATGTGCATCTATCTCAGCTGACATCACTCTGCCAATCAGCCCAAGTCCAAGGAATCATCAAAAAACTGCAGCATACCACCAGAAAGTCTTTGGTGCATTTCTTTCAGTGGAGTCCTAACAAATGCAGTTCAACTACACAGTGTAAGGTGGATCAATACATGTATGTTGTTAGCAAAGAATCCTTCATCACGTGTCCTCTCACATGCTTGCTTTAGCAGAGCATCCTTTCACCTGTGTGTGCTTCAGCCAAACTTTCCTTCTCGAGTCTGCCTTACCTTTCACCTGTGTCCACTTCAGGAAAACACTCCTTCATGTGTTTGCCCAGCAAAAACACCATCCAACACAATTGCCTTTCTAAGGAACTTTTAAGTTCCACTTCAGCTAAGCCATTAAGAACATGTACTGCTCCTCCAGAGGCCTAGTTCGGTTCCCAGCACCTACATGGTAGTTTACAACCAACACCAACTCCAGTCCTGGAGAATTTATTGCCATCTTCTGACTCTACAACCCTGCATGTATATGGTGGACAGATAAACAAGTAGATAAAAGATTCATACACATAAAATAAATGTAAAATATGTTTTTAAAATGCAGGGACTGGCCGGGCGGTGGTGGCGCACGCCTTTAATCCCAGCACTTGGGAGGCAGAGGCAGGCGGATTTCTGAGTTCCAGGCCAGCCTGGTCTACAGAGTGAGTTCCAGGACAGCCAGGCTACACAAGAAACCCTGTCTCGAAAAACCAAAAAAAAAAAAAAAAAAAAATGCAGGACTGAAAAGTAAGTCAGTTGATATATTGCAAAGCAGATTAGATATAGCCAAAAAGAAGTAAATACACTAAAATACATTAAGGCAGTTTTCCTGAATGCTGTGACATTGAATAACACAAAATTGAAACATATAAACACGTTTTGAGACTTAGAAGATAAAATATATAAACCTAAGAAAAGCCAGGCCACATGCCCTTAATCCCAGCACTCGGGAGGCAGAAGCAGGCGGATTTCTGAGTTCAAGGCCAGCCTGGTCTGCAGAGTGAGTTCCAGGACAGCCAGGGCCACACAGAGAAACCCTGTCTCGAAACCCACAAATTAATAATAATAGATAGCATCAGCAGCAACAACAACACAGTAGTAATGTTAAAAGAACTGTTTATAGTGTGTTCCCTTGTATGTTATAAAGGAAAAGAAAGTGGAGTATGGTTTTTGGGTGCCTGAAATCCCAGTATTTGGGACACAATTGGAAACAAAGATTGTATCTCAAATAAAAATAAATTAAAAAAAAAAAAAAGGTGTGCTCGTATTTATTATATTTCCATAGCAAATCAAAATGACATACAAATAACAAAATTAAAGCAATGCATTTGTTTGTGTGTGTGTGGAGGTGATGTAGGCAAGGATGGGACTAGGACTTTAATTGTATGCATTTTATATTGGTTTCGCTTATCAAAGTGGTGCATTAGGGCTGGCCTCTCTTTGAAGCAGAAGCCAGGAGGGGATTGGCCACTGAGGACTGATCAGGGAGATGTCTCTGAGAGTGAAAGGGGAGGAGCCTTCAGACAATGCAGTTCTGGTGCCTGGGGAAGGCAGGTTGTTGCACAGATTCTTAACACTGCAGTGGAGTTCTGGGAAAGGTTTTTCAGGCTGATGAAGCAGCCTCAGGCCCAAAATACCCATCAGAAGAAACACACATCCTGCAGAAATGGATCTGCATTGATATACATGCTTAGTCACTGGCTGCTTGCTCCCAGCAGCCTTTGTGAGGGGCTATGTCTGTCTGCACTGATGCCTTGGTAGATTCAGAATACAGCAGGCTGAGGCCATCTGTTACTTATGTTCCTTGGAGCAAGATATTGGAGTGGCATATTTTCATAGCTGCCACATTATGAGATGAAATTTTGTATTGAAAAGAAAGGAATGAAGGCATTTTCAGACAAAGGCTGAACGAGCTTATCACTCATGTGTCTTCTTTTTTTTTTTTTTTTTTTAATCCAAAAGCTTATCTATTTGGTAATGATCAGTAACAAGATGACCACTCATGTGTCTTCTACGTCAAATAAATTTCATTTTACATCTAACCATCACTTTGGACTTGAATCAGCATGGTACTGACATTTTGCAGATGTAGCATGGCTTTCTGTATCACCTAAGGACCTCTTAAGGATTTGCTTCAAAGAGAAATATTTACAGAAGGACAGTGTAGAATGGAAGCAGTAGTGGAAAGCAAATGAACTAGGGAACATTTAGGAAAGAAATCAATGAATGTAGGGGCGAGCAGCTGACTCAGCAGCCTGATGTACTAAGTCCAATCCCCAGAACCCACATTGGTAAAAGGAAAGAACCTATTCCAGCAAGATGGCCACTGTCTTAGTCAGTGCTCTATTGCTGTGAGGAGACACCCTGACCATGGCAACTCTTACAAAGGAAAGCATGTAATTGGGGCTTGCTTACAGTTCCAGAGGCTTAGTCCATAGTCCACAATATAGGGAGTATTGCAGCACAGAAGGAGACATGGTAGCTGAGAGTTCTACATCTAGATTTGAAAGCAGCAGGAAGAGAGAGCCACTGGGCCTGGCTTAAGATTTGAAACTCCAAAGCCCACCCCCAGTGACGCACTTCCTCCAGCAAGGCATGAATACTTCCAAAAAGGTCACACCTCATCCCTCTCAAGTAATGCTACTCCCTGGTTACCAAGCCTTCAAATCTGTGTCTTTGAGGTCAGGACCTTTCCTATTCAAACTACCATAGCCTCTGACTTCTACATGCACACACATACACACAAACACACCACCCAATAAAATAAATGTAATTTAAAAATCAACAAATATGCAGATAAATCTATTGCATTATTTATTTTAAAATAACTAAATATGATCTTGATTACCTGTAAGTAGAGAAATGAATCAAATTCCCATGGTGCATACCTGCAATTGCAGGACTCAGGAGGATAAGGCAGGAAGATTTTGAATTTGAGGCTAACCTGGGCTATATAAGGAGAGACTCTCTCAAAAGACAAATACAATAATGATTAATTGGAGTACATTAAAAAAATGAAATGAAAGTCGGGCAGTGGTGGCGCACGCCTTTAATCCCAGCACTTGGGAGGCAGAGCAGGTGGATTTCTGAGTTCGAGGCCAGCCTGGTCTACAGAGTGAGTTCCAGGACAGCCAGGGCTACACAGAGAAACCCTGTCTCAAGAAAAAAAAAAAGAATTAGGAGAAATGACTGTAGGTCTGAGGAGATAGCTCAGTAAAATGCTTGTCTTGCAGCATGAATACTTGAGTTGGATCCCCATAGACCATGTAAAAATGCCAGATGTGCTAGTACACTCTCAGTGCTGGGGAGGACAAGACAGAAGAATCCCTGGGGCTCACTGGCCAGCCAGTCTACCCTACATGGCAAACTTCAGTCCAGTGAGAAATCCTATCTTAAAAAACAAGGTGGGTGGCTGTCCTAAGGATGATGGCTAAGGTTGATCTCAGGTACCCCCACACACGTACACACATACACACATATACATAAAATGAAATTACTCAAGATGTAAACACTTAATATTTTTCATGGAAAAAAATAGGGTGACTCGGGAGGAGCCAGAAAGCCTAAAGGCAAAACTGGAAGCCATGAGGCTTTATTACCAAGTCTCAACACCTAAAAGGAGTTTCTCAGCTGGGCTTTAAAACTGTATTAGCCTAGTACCTCTTAGGTGGGTAGTGTTTATGTATAGGTTAGACAGCGTCTTATATAACCAAGCTCTCCTGGAACTCAGGATCTTTCTGCCTCCACCTCCCCAGTACTGAGACTATAGGTGCATACCACCACTGCATTGGTGACTCCTTTTTGCCCTTCAGCTTGTGACTCAGCTGTTACCATGTCCTGCTTATCAATGGGTAGATGTTTTGTCCTTTTAGCTTCGTCAGTCCATAGATGTCAAAAAGCTGTGAGGAGTCTCAGGTACACCTGATCCAAATGGCTTGCAGAGATTTTGGACTTTGGAGCTGATGAGATTTAGATGTGAATTGGGACTTTGAGGACACGTAGAAATGGGACAAGCCCCCTGGAAATTTGGGAAAGAGTGAATATGGTTTCCAGTTAGGAGAAGCATGAGCTGCTGGGGGCCAAACGACAGGCTGTGGCAGGCACCATCATTTAGTGGTCTCTTCCTAGAGTGTTTGGAATGTATAGATAGGATGAAACCTGTTGATATACTATCACTCTTGTGACGATGAAATTTCATATAGGGAGATATCTATGTAGGCCCACCTAGGCTTCTTTTGTTGTTTATATACATGGGTGGTTTTGCATCTATCTATCTATATCTGTGCACCATGTGCATGCCTGGGCCCCTCAGCGGCCAGAAGAGAACATTAGATACTGTAGAGGGAATAATTAGTAGAGTCATTTATTGTAGGTAAACACCAGAATGTTGTTGTTGTTTTCTACAAGTTTTAGACCTTGAAGAAATCGTTGTAGAAAATAGTGATTATTTTCTGTGATTTACAGACTTGTTTTTCTGAGGGCACTTTATAGCCTTTGCATGATTTAGTCACAAGACAGTCCTGGCACACCTGGAATGTCCTGCATTATTGAGTACTGCAAACAGTGCACGGTAAGGATGGAGATTATGAGGTACTCCTCCAAGAACCATAGATTAGATAGATCAATGGCTTTGGTATGAGAGGCTTATTTTACCCCAAAACAACTTTGTGTGATAATCCATAAGTATGCTTCTATACGATAGTTTAAGGTTCAGTCCATCAGAAGCTGGACCTCCCTGCTGCCTTCAAGGCCACATTTCATCCTGGAGTGACCTGCTTTCTTTGATCAGCCCATGTAACTCAGAACAGGATACCCTATAACTGAAGTTACAGACAGTTGTGAGATGCCCTGTGGGTACTGGGAATTGAACCCAGGTTTTCTGGAAGAGCCATTTCTCTAGGCCTTTTTTTGGACTTTCCCCCTGTTGTTGCTTTTCGCCTTTTTTTTTTTTTTTTTGAGACAAAGTCTCACTTAACCCATATGCCTCAAATTTGTGGAAATACTTCTGCCTGTTTCCCAAATTCAGAGATTGCTAGTGTGAGCCAACATGCACAGCTGTGAGCCTATTTATATTTGTTTGGTTTGCGTGTGTGTGTGTGTGTGTGTGTGTGTGTGTGTGTGTGTGCATGTTTACAGGGTTGAGAAGAAGGGAAAGTCGGGTTTGAAACAGAAGGACATACTGTCAATTAGTTGAAGCTGTGTGCAAGGATCAGCATTGCCTCTAGAAGCTAAGTAACTTAGGATTTCAAAACTGAAACTGTGGAACTGAATTCTGCCAACCTAAATGGGCAAGGAAGTAGTGGAACCCAAGTTTTCTGGAAGATCTATCTCTATAGCCTTTTTTTTTTTTTTTTGGATTTTTTTTTTCTTGGTCATTGTTTTTTAGACTTTTTTTTTTCTTTGTTTGAGACGAAGTCTCACTTTAGCTCGGACTGTTTCTGAGGCTATGTCTTACCAACTCGATTAGAGCTGAGGTTTACCAGCAAATAGATTTCAGCCTTGTAAAATCTGAAGCAGAGAAATCGTCTGAGCCTGTCTGGACTTGTTACCTAGTGAACTGTAGCCTAATAAATCAGTTTTACTTGCTAAGTCTGTGGTGATTCTTTGTACAGCATAGAAAATCATATGTTATCTCCAAAAAATATGTCCACCACAGTTGGTGTACTTCAGTTAAGATGAAGTCACAGTGGAATAGGGTGGGACTTACTCCAATGACTGCTATCTCTTTAAACATTTTAGTTAATAGCATTAGAGAGGGGGGAGAGATCACACATGCCACAGCACACTTGTGGAGCCGGAAGACAACTGAAGAAGTTGGTTTTCTTTTCTGACATGGGTCCTGATGATTAAACCAGGTCATCAGGTTTGGCAACAAGTACCATTACCTGGCTGCTGAGCCATTGTCTCTACAGCTCATGTCTTTATAAGGGAAAGAAGAGGGAGATTTAGGCAACAGAGACACACAGAAGGAAGGAGGCCCTGTTCTCATGGAGGCAGTGAGCTGTGGGGTACACACAGAATGCCACAGAATGCAGGAGTTACCTAGAACTGTGAGAGGCCAGGAAAGATTTTTTTTTTCCCTAGGATTCCTCAGAGAGCTGGGCATAATGGCACACATCTGCAATCCCAGAATTTAGGAATGTGATGCAGAGGGATCAGGAGTCTTGAGTTATGAAATAAGTTCAAGGGCAACCTGAACTATATAATGAGACCATTGTTAGTTAATCACTTTGGGCTCCCAACTGGAAGCACTCGCCACACCGCCCAAGAGCTATCCGGATTCTTGAATGAAAGACAAACACACACACACACCAGTTAATTTTAATATGCCTTGACTAGCTTAATGCCTCAGCATTTCTAATCCTTCCCACTGCTAGCAAACACTTCCCTCCAGTACTCCCGTGTTAACATCTTTTAAAATCTATATTTCATCTCTGCTACCCCAAACACAATTGGGGAGGTGGCCCAGGTGGCCACTTTCCTGATTCTTACATGTCATTCACCAGGCCTTTAAGGTCTTGTCTTTCTTCTTCCCAGTCATGACAATCTCTCTCCTCTTCCTCTCTTCCAGTTCCTAGCCCAGGCAAATCTAAAAGTCCCACCTCCCACCCCCACCCCGCCTCTCTGCCCAGCCATTGGCCTTTGGCTCTTTATTGATCAATCAAAACCAACTGGGGACAAGGACCTTCAGCGTTTGGACATGAAGATTCCCCAATTAATTCAAAACATTAAAACCAATCCCCAACACATGTCCCTTCCCTATAAATTATAAAAACATTGAAAGATGGGGACAAGAGAGGGAGGGAGGGAGGGAGGGAGGGAGGGAGGGAGAGAGAGAGAGAGAGAGAGAGAAGAGAGAGAGAGAGAGAATATGGTTGTATTAATACCTTAATTTTGGATTTCTAGCTTCTAGGGTTTCAAGAGTGTGTTTCTATGTGTACAGGTGTGTGTGTGTGTGTGTTATTACATTCCTAAAGAGCCATCCACATTGGGTTTTTTATTTTTAATTTTTTACATTTATTTATTTGCTTATGTACTTACTGGGGGACATAGGTGTGCCCCAGTATATATATGGAGATCAGAGGACAAGTTGGAGGAGTTAGTTTTCCTCCTTCCACCAATCAGGACCTGGGATCAAAGTCAGGTAGGCAAGCCTTTACCAGATGAGCCATCTCTTCTCACTGACACCTGGGACTCACTGCTTCATATAGAGTGTCTGGCAAATGAGCCTAGGGCTTTGTCTGTCTCTGCCTCCCCAGCACTGGATTTACAAGCATGGGCTACCATGTCCCGCTTTTTTATGTGTTTTGTTTTATTACAATAGGGTCTCACCACATAGCCCAGCTAGCCTAGAACTCAAGATCTCTGCCTCTTGAGTGCTAGGATTAAAAGTGTGCACCATCATGTCTGGCCATACCAAGTTTTTTAAATGTGGATTCTGAGGATTATATTCAGGTCCTTAAACTTTGCAAGGTAAGCAGTTTACTGAATGCTTCCTGCTCTTCCAGGGGACAACAGCACCCATAGCTCACAATTACCTGTAACTCTAGTGCCAGGGGTTCCAGCATCCTCCTCCTTGGGCACTGGCACACTTATCACTTACGTTTACAGAGACACACAGGGTGGTGGTTTGAACTCAGATGCTTGAACACCTGGTTCCCCAATTGATGATATTCTTTGGGAGGTTTAGGAGGTATGGCCTTATTGGAAGAAGTATGTCACAAAGGAAGGCTTTGAAATTTTAAAGAGCCTGTCTCAAAACAAGAAAAAGAAAGCCTTAAAAACCAAGTAATATAAACACATAAATTATTATATATAGAAATAAAATCTTGAAAAACATGAGTGTTATATGCGTTCCTTTATCTATTGATATGACCAGGTGCTACTAGTGATTTAACTTTTTCTTTTTTCTTTTTTTTTTGAGATAGTGTCTCTCTATGTAGTCCTGGCTATCCTGTAACTCTATATAGACAGGTGGCCTCAACCTCCCAGAGATCCGCCTGCTTGATATGGGGCAGGACTTGACATTCCTGTCATCTCTGTAAGAGCAGAATGAGTTCTTAACCACTGAGCAATTCCTCCAACCCTCTATATCTTAGTCACCATGACTAAGGCAGCTCTTATAAGAGGAAGCATTTAATTGGGGCTGGTTTACAGTTTCAGAGGGTTAGTCCTTTATCATCTTGGCAGCAGACAGATATGGTGCTGGAGCAGTAGCTGAGACTTCTACATCCTTCTCTGCAAGCCAAGAGAGAGGCTTTTGAATCTCAAAGCCTACCCCAAATGACATACTTCCTCCAACAAGGCCACACCTCCTAATCCTTTCAAACAGTGCCACTCCCTGGTAACTAAGCATTCAAATCTATGAGCCTATGGGGCTGTTCAAACTATCATATCTTCTTTTTTTAAAACATAAACTTAGCATGGGGACCTGAGGGTGTGCATGCTGCAGCAATCATATGAGGATCAGAGGACAACTTCAAGAAGCTGTTTCTTGCCTTCCACCATGTGTGTCACAGGGATGGAGCTCCAGTCATCAGGCTTGGGGTCAGTGTCTTTACCCACTGAGCCATCTCACTGGCACTATATTTTAATGTTTATTCCCCACTCAGCATGTTACCTCTAAGTTTCCCTTTTTTTGTTCAAAGTATGATGTGTAGATTATGCTGGTCTCACATTCACAGACTTACCTACTTCTGCCTCCCAAGTGCTAGGATTAAAGGGATGCCCAACTCAAAGCATGATCTTAAATATATGTTTAAGAAATGAATACAGTTAGGAATGGTGGCCAACTGTAATTTAATTCAAGCACTGGGAGTCAGAGGCAGGTGGATCTCTTGAGTTTTAGGCCAGCCTAGTCTACAGAGCAAGTTCTAGGACAGCCAGGGCTACATAGGGAAACCCTGTATTCAAAAACAAACGAAAGAATGACAACAGTGGAGGATTTCTGTCCTGTCTTGGTGCATGTTGGTAGTCCTTTGTCCCCTCAATATATGCACACAGGGTACAAGTTAAAAGCTCCAAAGAGAAAGCTGGCTTGGATCCCCTTTCATTTGCTTAGCTTTGTTATCTCTTTGTATATGTGTTCCTATGAATAGATTCTTTTTAACCCTTCACTTACCTGCATGTGTATTTTCTTATATACTGTGAATGTATGGCAACATAACCGGTGTACTTGGTCTTATGTGCACGTAAAAGTACAACTCTTTATTCTTCTGGACTGCCTGAGCAGTATGGATCCCGTGCTCATGAAGAAGAGTGGAGAAATTTCTTCTTTGAACTCTGCTGATCAGAGATAAAGCTATGCCTTTCTATTGTTTAATGCTGCATATTTAATACACAATAAAATTTTAAGCCATAGCAGCTTTTTAAGATTTTAATTTGTCACTGTTGTATTACAGAGTGAATACTGAATAACCATTTTATGAGGGGAAAAAAGGAAAAAGGAAATGGAGACCTGATTTTTGCCCTTTGTTCTGTTGCATTTTTCCATTGTCAAGTAAGTTTAATAGTTCTATGATTTAGAAGATAGGAATGAATTTTCCAACTTCATGGCTAGAAACTATCTCCTGTTGTTGTGAACTATCCTAAATATAGTGGGTTATTTTCTTGGGACCAAATCAGGCTCTTTTTGTTTGAGGAGTGCTGTACCAGTTACAGAAATAATGAGTTTGCAAAAGACAAAGAGCACATCTGCAAGGTTGCCAAGTAAACATGGGAGACCGAAGCCTTGAATCTTCCTCCAATTTTAGGACAGTTACAGGGCAAAGAAACAGGGTAGATGAAGGTATGAAGAGAGTGATTGGGGGTGAAGGAATCAGTGGCCTGCACACATGTAGTCAGTCTCTTTGTTTCTTCATAGAAAGTGTGCTCAGAAAATAGCAGTGCTACTATGGTCTAAGGATGGACTTTTCAGCCTCCTGATGTCAAAAGGTCACCCATCAGACACCTGTTCAGACCCAAAAGAAAGAAAGATTTTCACAGGGAAAACAATAACCAAAAAAATAAAATAAAGCCAGCCTTCGAGTCTCCAAAGAGTAACCTAGGCAACCATTATCATCACGACTCACATGTCAGAAATGTTATCTACAACCATGCTATTAGGAAAGTAATAATGTACCACTCAGCTGTATGAGCAGCAACATTTTCAAAGACAACTGAAAGCAAGTAACTAAGGAAGCATGGGGCCTCGAATCAGATATAAAAGTAGAAGAGATTGCTGCGCACAAAGGAGACTACCCAAGCTGTGTTTATTGGCTTGCAAAGATCAAAGCTGGATCCTGTTCTCCCACTCAGGCTTCCAGACTCAGGTCTTCCTTTGATGTCCCTCATGTCCTTGAATATGCTTCAGAACTATGAAAGGTATTTCAGTTGTGAGCCCTTTTAGTAAATTCCTAGTAGATGCTGGTGGCCCACCAAACAAGGGTTCTGTTTTATTCCAAGAGGCCCAGACTAGTCCCTTTTCCTAGTTATCCTAGATCTGCTTGTCCTCTATTGTCACTGTCCTGTTTAGTTTAGATTAGTTAGCAGTTCTGTTCAGTGTAGACCTTTATCCCAAAACATGCTTGGGCTGAATGACTTCGGGTTAGTGGAGCCGTCATAGGATCTTCTGTGGACCATTGCCACTACCTGTTGGAACCCTTACAATCTTGGCTCCTGCTCTTACTCGGCTTTCCATGCTTTCTGTCAGTATGCATTTGCTGTTGTCACAAATTGGGTTCACAAAATGCGCTATTGCTGCCCTGAGTATCTTTACATAAATGGTGACACTATGGGTAGCATAGCTCTCAATGCTTGTCCCTATTAGCTCATATTTAGTTTTGGTTTCTGTCTCTGTCTCTGTCTCTCTCTCTCTTTCTCTCTCTCTCTCTCTCTCTGTGTGTGTCTGTGTGTGTGTTGTTGTTGTTGTTGTTTGAAATATTCTATCTATTATTATTGTGGGGGAGGATGTGTGCCACAGTGCATGTATGGAGATCAGAGGACAACTTTGTGGACTCAGCTCTCTCCTTCCACCTTTATGTGCACCTGGGGGTTGAGCTCTGGTTGTCAGACTTGTATAGAAAACACCTTTACCCATTGAGCCACAGCACCAGCACAGGCATGTGTGTGTTTGTGTGAGTGTGTATGTGTGTGTGTGTTGCTGGAGATGGCCTCTAGGACCTTGTACTTGCTAATTAGGTATTGTAATCCTTGAACTTCACCCCAGCTTCTCTTTGTCTTTTTAAATTTGAGACAGAATCTCACTGTCAGGCTGATCTTGATCTTGAACTCACAGCGATCTGCTTGTCTCTGTTTTCCAAGTGCTGGGATTCAAAGGCATGTGCCATTACTCCTGGCTTCTACATTTGTACTGCAAAGGGGTAAAACAGCATCTAGTTTTGTTGCACAGATTAATCCTACTATGAAAGAAAGCTAGCAGGGCCGATCGAGGAGATGCCTCAGTGAGTAAAGGTAGCCCTGGGACCCACATGCTGGAAGGCGAGAACCAATTCCTGAAAGCTGTCTTTCATATATGTGCCATGGTACACTTATGCCTCACACATACACAGTGAATAAGTAAATAAACAAATCATAAACATAGTAGAGATAATGGAAATCCCTCTGAGTAGGAGCAGGAAAGAAAGCTACAGTTGAATAATTTGAATGTTAAAATGGGAAACCAAAGAGGGGG
Source organism: Mastomys natalensis (assembly GCA_021653895.1). Lineage (NCBI taxonomy): Eukaryota > Metazoa > Chordata > Mammalia > Rodentia > Muridae > Mastomys > Mastomys natalensis. Next base: position 214,966 of record JAJTUV010002512.1, read on the forward strand.
TGTGTGTGTCCGTCCATCCTTTTTGTTGAGCTGTATTGGTGCACCAGACAGCAGAAGCTATTAGGAAAGGGCAGGGCTTGAGCAAACAAAAGAAAGGAATTCTTACCTCTACTGCTTGAACTGGCTCATTTGTCCTTTAAAATTCTGTATTTTTGCTTCTGAGCCCAGCTTTTAATGGCTCCAGCCCCATTCTTTACAAATTTGATGAAAATTAAGTTATATTATAAAACCTGGGATCATACTTCATCCAGGAATGGGAGAGGAAGGAGATGAACAGGCAGATAGGAGCTGATGCCCTGGCTTTATGAAGCTAAAGATTGAAATCCTTCAGATGAAGATGCTGGAGGTTCAAGGCAATGTGGGGTAATGACGCCTGTTACTGTAATACACTCTTTTAGGAGGGAGAACTTGAAAGTCAATTTACTCACAAAATAGACAAAGTAAATGCATCCTCATACCTGAGTACAAAGGGACTCTAAGAGTTAATAAACTTGGGCTGATACAGTAGCTGTGCAGGATGATAACTAAAATTTCGAGTTCCAGAACCCAAATCCAAGCTGGGAGCAGTGGTGGCATGTCTGTAGTCCAAGCATACCTGTGTCCAGATGGAAGGCAGAAAGAGATCTCCCAGAAATGCAAGGGCCAGGTAGCTTGCCAACTCTCAGCAGTTTCCTGACCTAACCTCATATATGACACATCTATAACACATACACACACTGCTGTTTTAGAAGTTAATAAGGGGGCTGGAGAAATGGCTCAGTAGTTAAGAGCACTAGTTGCCCCTACGTGGCAACTACCAACTGTTTGTAACACCAGTGCGTAACATCCTTACACTTTATTCAGAGCATCAGACAAATTATATTAGTCAGGGGCTTTTAAAGGCAAAATCCACAAGGCTACATCCTTCCAGCCTTTGTCCAATCAGAGGCAGTCATACATCCTGACTTCCTTCCTGCCTATGTAACTCCTGCCTGTGTGTGACCAACCAAGCTTGTACATGAACAACAGCCCCCAACATTCTAGAAAGTTATCTGTCCTTGGGCAAGTGGAGCTTATAGGTTAGAAGGGTTTTTTGTTTTATAGATCTCTTAATTACAGTAATTTAGACTTAAAACATAACATTAGCTATCACATTTGACCACAGGCAGCACACAGATCAGTTGTATCTTTTAAAACTTGTTTTTACATTTTAGTTTAGAAAATTTTTGATGCCGGGCAGTGGTGGCGCACGCCTTTAATCCCAGCACTTGGGAGGCAGAGGCAGGCGGATTTCTGAGTTCGAGGCCAGCCTGGTCTACAGAGTTCCAGGACAGCCAGGGCTACACAGAGAAACCCTGTCTCAAAAAAACAAAAAAAAGAAAAGAAAAGAAAATTCTTTATATACCGTAGATACAAGTCCTGTTGGATTTAGTCAAGAATACTTACATTTATGTGTGTGGTATTAAGATAGGTTATTCTTCTGTAGTTCAGGAAATTCTCTTGCCTCAGTCTCCCAAATTCTGAAATTACAGTCATGTGTTGCTCCACATGATTTACGTGTGTGTGCACACATGCACTGTTTGTTTTTGAAACATGTTTCTCTATGTAGTCCTCGATGTTCTAGAGCTCACTGACTCACTAACAAGCTAGCCTTCAACTCATAGAAACCCACCTGCCTCTGCCTCCCAAGTACAGGAATTAAAGCTGTGTACAGTCACACCCAGCACGGATACTACTGTTGGCACTGTATCTAAGAAATGTCTGTCTGTCATTGAAACTGATGATTTCTTTTCTCCTGTTTCTTTTTTATGGTTCAGATATGGAATCCAATTTAAATTTATTTCTGGATGTTATTTGCTGGGTTGTTTTCTTATTCTTGAGTTATGAGACTTTTAAAAATACATCTTAAAGGGCCTAAAGAGATAAAAGTGCTTGCTGCTCTTAAAGGGGGTGCAAGTTCAGTTCCCAGCACCTATGTCAGGCAGCTCACAAATGCCTGTGACTCCAGCTGCCAGGGATTTGACTCCCTGTTCTGGCCTCCTTGGGCATCTGCACACAAGTCACATTCACTCACATAGATGTACACAGATACATGTAAATTTATATATGTATAACTTTTTAATTTAAAAATAAAATATATGTATACATGTATATCCTGAAACAAGATCTTTATCAGATACATGATTTGTATCTGTTCCAAGTCTGTAGACTTCATTTTTTACCAGTAAAAACAGTGTCATTTGAAAGGATTTTTTTTTTTTTTGAGATGAAGTCTCACTCTGTAGTCCTGCTGGCCTGGAACTCAATGTAGAGATCAGGCTGGTTTTGAACTCACAGAGATCTTCCTGCCTCTGCCTACAGAGTGCCTCCAGATTATAGGAATGCTTCACTTGACTAGCCCAAGAAGATGTTTTAAAATATGGTGGAATTTAGTTGTCAATCCTATTAGCATAAAAGCCACAACCTATTAACTTTTTTTTTGCTTCTGCTAATTTGATAGAGCAGTTGGTACCATTTCTAAGTAATAATTGCCTAACTCAGAGCCCACACGTTCTTTTCTCATCTTTTCTTATGGAAGGTTGTATAATTATTATATTTAGGTCCTAAATATTTTTGGTTCTGTTTTATTAGTAGTGTAATGGATGAAACCAAATTTTGGGGTTTTTTTTTTTTTTTTTTTTGCCATCACATTTTGAAAAATTATCTTTTCTCTACTCATCTTGTATCTTTGTAAAAAAAAAAATCCTCTGTTCACATATGTATAGGTCTATTTCTAGCCTCTTATCTATTACAACCTATCTAATGGTGTATTTTCACATCAATCTTATATTGTCTTAGTAACTATAGCTTTTATAGTAAGTGTTTGAAATCAGGTAGCTTTAGTCATTTTTGGTTTTGTTCTTGTTTTCATGCTGTTTTGCCTATTTTAAGTTCTTCACACTTCTGCTTAAGACTTAGAATGACCTTGTCAGTTTCTATTGAAAAGCTTACTGGGATTTTTATTGAGATTGCATTTATTGTAGAGATTAGGGGTAGTTGGAATAGCTTTGTGTGTAACAGTGCTTGCTGCCATGCCTGCTGACTTGAGTTTAATCCCTGGGAATCACATCATGGAAGGAGAGAACTGACTCCTGAGAGTAATCCGGACCCCTACACATGCACTATGGCATGCAGGAGGACACACACACACACACACACACACACACACAAATGATTACATAAGTGTTTAATTTTAAATTTTAATGTATCCCTCAAAAGCAAAAAGGGTAACAAACAAAAAAGACAAATGTGAGAGGCAGGCGGATTTCTGAGTTCGAGGCCAGCCTGGTCTACAGAGTGAATTCCAGGACAGCCAAGGCTATACAGAGAAACCCTGTCTCGAAAAACCAAAAAAAAGAAAAAAGAAAAAAAAAGACAAATGTGCCATGTTTAAAAATTAATAATATATAAGGCCATTGAAATGGGTCAGCAGGTCAAGGCACTTGCCAGCAAGCCTCATAACCTGATCTCAATCCCCATATCTCACATGGTGGACAGAGAGAATCTAGTCCAGAAAATTGTCCTATGTCTTACACATATATGCCATAGACCTCAATTTCATGCACACAGAGGCGCACACACATATGTACACACCAAATAAACAAATTAATAAATGTAATTTTAAATGTCTAACTAGTATATAGGGGCTGGAGAGGTGCCTCGGCAACTAAGAGCATTGGCTACTGAATTGATCCCCATTTATCTACAGTGATGCTCTGCAGGTTTTAGTGTCCAGCTTGTATCTATTGAAACTGATTTTATGACTTATAATATGGCCGACCTTGGCAAATGTTCTCTATTTTGCTATTGTTGGATGGAATGTTTCGTAATTATCCCTTAGGTCAAAGGTATTGATTATGTTGTTGAAATATTCTATGGTTTTGCTGATTTTTCTGTCAACTTACTCTATTAATTAAGGCAAAGGAGTGGAAACAGAATGAATTACAAGCTGGGCAGTGGTGGCGCACGCCTTTGATCCCAGCACTTGGGAGGCAGACGCAGGTGGATTTCTGAGTTCAAGGCCAGCCTGGTCTACAGAGTGAGTTCCAGGATCTTGAACTCCAAATCCACCTACCTCAACGTCCCAATTCTGAAATTAAAGAAATATGTTATCACATATGGCTTATTCTCTGAATTTCTTCTGTGTTTATTTTAAAGTTCTGTTCTTTGGTATATAGATGTTTTAGATCAAGTTCAGATTAATTCATTCCTTTATCAGTAAGAAATTACTTTCTTAATTCGACATGGCATAACACTCTCTAATCTATAGGTATAAACATACATATTTAGAAGCCACTTCAACATGCACATCATATGTATTTAGCAAAGCTCAGCAGTAGCTTAGCTGCTAATGCCTATAAGTTCCCCAGCCATAGATTCCTGACCATCTGTCAATTACATCCTTTGGAGTAGGCCTCAGATTCCATCAGAAGCCAGTGCTTATCCCCAGTCATGCCACTGTGTCTTTTTCTCTTTTGAAACATATTTATTGTTGTTGTTGTTGGGTATTTCTTTTTGTTTTTCTGTGGTTTTTTAGTTTTTTTGTTTTGTTTTTTTGAGACAGGGTTTCTCCGTTTAACAGTCCTGGCTGTCCTGGAAACTCACTAAAAGTATAAATCAGTTTCTGGTAACAATTTTTGCCTTCATTACCATAAACAGCTTGGTAATGACATGCCACAGATCATAGGATCATTTCCACGGTTGGCTTGACCTTACCCAGCTTCTGAAAAGTGACTGCTGTCATCATAGTCCACGTCACCTTTAGGAATCCCTGCAGAAAATGGAGGCTCGATAGCTGCTTGCATGGCTTTTGAATGTTTTTGCAATTTCTTGATGACTCTGACACTACATTACACATGGATCTTGGTGACAGTGACATTGTCTTCTATTAACTTTACAAGTCTATTTCATCACTGGGGTGCGATCAGTCATTATATCAGACATGTGGACAAAGGGCAAAAAAAAAATCACTTTAACCTTTTATAGCTTTGTATACATTTCTCGATTTAGTTGTGCCTTTTAATGGCAGTAAAGAAGTCATGTCTAGTTGTTTGTTTTGTGTGTGAGACAAGTTCTCTCCATCTTGTCCCACCTGTCTTGGAACTTACTATGTAGTACAAGCTGGCCTCAGACTCAGAGATCTAAGTCTGTTTCCCAAGTGTTGGGATTAGAGGTGTGTAACACCATGTCTGGTTTACAGAAGTTGTCTTAGCCGGGTGGTGGTGGCACACGCCTTTAATCCCAGCACTTGGGAGGCAGAGACAGGTGGATTTCTGAGTTCAAGGCCAGCCTGGTCTACAGAGTGAGTTCCAGGACAGCCTGGACTATACAGAGAAACCCTGTCTCGAAAAACCAAAAAAAAAAAAAAAAAAAAAAAAAAAAAAAAAAAAAAAAAGAAGTTGTCTTAGTTACTTTTCTATTGCTGGGAAAAGACACCATGACCAAGGCAACTTATTAAAGAAAGCATTTAACTGGGGCCAGCTTACAGTTTCAGAGGGCTACTCCATAACTATCATGGTTGGAAGCATGGCAGCAGGCACGGTGCTAGAGTATACTTGAAAGCTTACGTCTTGATCCACAAGCAGCAGAATGAGAGATGCAGAGCAGGCTAGCTGGCCTTGGCATATGTTTTTAAACCTCAAGGCCTGGGGCTAGAGAGATGGCTCAAAGGCTATGAGCAGTGGCTGTTCTTCCAGAGGACCTGGGTTCAATTCCTAGCGCTCACAACTGTCTGTAACTCCAGCTGCAGAGGATCCAACACCCTCATGTAAACATACGTGCAGACAAAACATCAACACATAAAACAAACAAATAAATAATTTTTTAAAACTTCAAAGCACCCCCCGCCCCAGTGACACACCTCCTTCAACAAGCCCACATCTCCTAATCTCAGTTCCATCAACTGGAGACCAAGCATTCAAATATATGAGCTTATAGGGCCATTCTCATTCAAACCATCACAGAAGCCATTTTTAACACGTTTATAATTTATTTATGGCACAGGGTAGTGAGAAACACACTCATGGCTGAGCCCCAGTGAGTATGTGGAGTCAGAGGACAACTTGTGAAAGTCTGTTCTTCCTTTCACCAAGAGGATCCCAGGGATGAATCTCAGGTTACCCATTGAGCCATTAAGCCAGCCTGGAGGAAGTGATATCTCCAATGACGTATTCATCAGCAGGAGTGTCTATAGCGTCAGTACTCTTCTCATCGCTGATAAAGCATAAGGTGGAAAATTAATGACTGTTTTCCAGATTTCTCTTAATAGATTTTGCAATTTCTTCAATTCTCCTGGCTACAGTTTGGTGAGACAAACTAATTTTAAAAAATATCCCCCCTTTTTCAGGATATATTATAGCTGCCATATTTCACACTTGCTTAATAAATTCACCATCAGTAAAGATTTTGATTGTTTTTGTTTTTAAATATGCCACCACTCGACTAGTTTTTATAATAGAGTGTGTCTGAGTTGTAACTTTATATAAAATCTTTTTTTGAGTTGGGCAGAGGTGGCCCACACCTTTAATTCTAGTACTCCCAGAAGGCAGAGGCAGGCAGATAGGTCTCTATGAGTTCAAGGCTAGACTGGTCTACCAAGTGAGTTCTATGAAAGACAAAGATACATAAAGAAACTGTGTCTTGAATAACAAAACAATTTTTTCTTGAGAATTTTTTTCCCAATTCTGCTCTTTTGTCCTTAAATTTTTTTTATTTTTATTTTATGTGTATTAGTATTTGAGTCCCTGGAACTGGAGCAGCTTCTTAACCATTGAGCCATCTCTCCAACCCGTCTTTTGTCCATGAGATACAATCCTTGAGCACATGGAGTTCAGCATTTTTTTAAAAACCATACCATGCCCTTTCCAATCATACCCTTTGACAATTTGCACAAATTCACTGCAGGTCTGACCACTTTTCCTTGAACAATTTTCCTTCTTCTGGTTTTTTCTTTGGGGGGAAAGGTTATTTTTCCTTTTGAGATGCAGTAGAAGCCTTGCTTCCTCCCTCCTGAGTGAAACCATTGTCCATGGGCAGGGCTTAGAAGGCCCCATGGGACACTGTGTGAAGATGTACTTGGTTGTATTTTCTGTCACACCTCCCCTTCTTTATGCCTGTGACCCAAGTGCTGATTCCCAAAGGAGCTTTTTGAGGACCACAGAGCACTTTCCAAGGGCCTCCTCCTGGCACTTGCTGGCTGCTGGGGAAATCACCACCTTCTGGTTAACCTTTCTGTTGCTCCAGCATATCTGGAGCCTGGCCTGATACCATGTAGCAAAACTGACCTTATCAACTGTATTAAAAGTACGCGCGCAAGCGCGCGCACACACACACACAGTATTCTTGGGGACTGCAATGACACACTTGGTAAATTCTGATTCCTGGTGCTCAGAGCTGCTGTAGCCCACAGTCAAGTGGTTTTATTTGTGTTTCTAGTTGACTGGACCCTTTTCATCTCCACTGGGACTCTGTGTCTCTCAGTCAGGTTGTGTAATCCTATGCTTTGACCCCAATCCCCCACTGTAGCTAGTGTTGGGAAAAAAACAACTACCTGAAAGCAACACTCAGTTGACCCTGCCCAAACTGAGTGGTTATTGCTTTGTGTTATTTTTGTCTTGTTTTATAAAGTTTTAATGTCTACTGATTTTGTTAGGTGCTGATGGATATACATGCCCATGTACCACCAAATATGTGTGGAGGTCAGGGGACAACTTGTGGGAGTCAGTTCCCCTTCAACCATTTGGATTCTAGGAATTGAACTCAGGTTGTCAAACTTGATGGCGAGGATCCTTACCTGCAGAGCCATCTTGCCAGCCCTTCTGTTCTGTCTTGTCTGTTTCAGGCTGCTCTTGAACTTGCTATGTAGTTCAGGCTGGTCTCAAACTGGTTATTCTCTACTTCAGTCTCTGAAGTCCCAGGATTGCAGGCACATACCAAAACACCTATTGAGATTCCCACCCCCATCCACCCACCACTCTATGGACTATAGAAGGTTTTGTAATTCTAATGGTTTATACTTTATATGTTTATCTTATCAGTATTTTAAGGACATTTAAAGAATAAGAAAAACATATTTAGATAGAACATCATGGCAGAGAGTATGTAGTAGGGCAAACCACTATACCTCATGGCAGATCACAAAGCAAAGAGAGGAGAAGAGGCAGGGACAAGAGACAGGTTACATCTTTGTGGGGCTGTGGTGTAGCTCAGTGGCAGAGTGCTTGTCTGGCATGTGTAAGGTCCTGAGTTCCATCCCTGGCACTAACAACAATTCTTCCATGTCACATCCCTGACAGCTCCCAAATTTTCAGTACCTCCTAATAGTGCCACCATCATTCGATGACTCCATGAAGAGATGAATCCAACGAACAGGCAAGAGTCCTCAGGATCCCATCCTGAGAAACCCATGCATGGCAGCCAAGCCCCCAAAGCATCAGCCTCTGGAGAACATGTCTTATTAAACTGACAGGAAACTAGCCAGTTAATAGCGATCTAAACAGACTAAACCACTCACCTATACTTATGGGCTATTTCTATGTTTTTCCTTTATATAGATTCACATTTCTTTCTGCCCAAAGGACTTTCTCTAACATTTCTTCCAGTGATGGCTAGCTGGTCGTTATTTGTTTGTTTATACCTTCCTTCCTTTTATTTCATTTTTATTTTTTAACATATTTAAATGGTTTATTTATTCTTATTTTATGTACATTAGTGTTTTGCCTACATTTATGTCTGTGTGAGGGTATCAGATCCCCTGGAACTGGAGCTACATACAGATAGCTGTGAGTTGCCATATGGGTGCTGGAAATTTAGCCCAGGTCTTCTGGAAGAGCAGCAGTGCTCTTTACCACTGAGGCATCTTTACCACATAGACCAGTATCTCACTATTGTTTTGAGTGACTGCTTCTTGACTAAGAATAGTGAGCAGTTTTTCATTGTCTGTCTGTTGTCTGTCTTTCTTTCTTTATATTTCTTTTGACAACTGACCATATGTTGACTGGATTATCTGTCCTCTGAGTTAGTACTCAATTTTTTTTTTTTTTTTTTTTTGGTTTTTCGAGACAGGGTCTCTCTGTGTAGCCCTGGCTGTCCTGGAACTCACTCTGTAGACCAGGCTGGCTTGGAACTCAGAAATCCACCTGCCTCTGCCTCCCAAGTGCTGGGATTAAAGGTGCGCACCACCACTGCCCGGCTTGTACTTCCTTTTTGTATCCTATTCTTTGATTGGTTTTTATTTTTGCAGTGCTGGGAATTGAACTCAGGGCCCTGTGCATGCTAGGCAAGCATTCTACCAATGAACTACACATCCAGCCTACTGCATCTTTCAATTGTGCTAAGTGTTTTATAAGAGCAATTTTCTGGTAGAATCTGTAGTCTTTTAAAAATGGATCAGAGGGGCTGGAGAGATGGCTCAGCAGTTAAGAGCAGTAACAGCTCTTCCAGAGGACCTGGATTCAATTCACAGCACCCATACGGAAGCTCACAACAATCTGTAACTCCACCCTCTCTTGGCTTCCACTGATACCAGGCATGTTCAGAGACATAGTAGCAGGCAAAACAGTTATAAACATAAAATAGATGAATAAATAAAATGAATAATTAAGAATAAAATAATAAAAATGGATTGCTGTAGTGAAATGTATAGTAAAGCCTTTATCTCTGGCTTTAAGTGAAATGTTTCAGCAAAACCTTTGCTATGTTTGGGACAATGAGTTGAGGCTGAGAAATTGTTTTGAGACTGTTTGAACCTTGAAGAAATGTCTCTCTAGAAAATCCACACTTGGTGCTATGTGAGAGCTTGCAGCTGCACTAATCTTGGTCCCAAGACTGTCCTGGCAAACCTAGAGGTCTTACTTTTGATTGTGGCTATAGTCATGGTCAAAAGGGACAGATTTGTGTGGGTTTTCTGCTCTCACCAACAGCAAGAGCTAGATAACTTTGGTAGCTGGAACCTTTCCCAGCCCCAATTAACCTTGTATAGTGTTTGAATAATAGAGTGAGCTAGCTGATGTCAGTCTTTTCCAAGAAGGCTCAACTGTTCTGCTGCTTGGGAAACTGAAGGCTAGCATCTTGGTGAGCTTCTCTCTCCCACTGCACCTACGACCGACCAACACCAATATCAATAGATTATATCACTTGAAAGTGGAAATCCTTTCACTGATTCCATTCCCACTCCATACCCTTTATTTCTTTTGGAAGCATTCCGTTGTCGTTTTGTTTTGTAGTGAATGAGCTGGAACTTCTCGTCCTTCTGCCTCTACTTCCCAAGTATCCTGCATGCTAGGCAATTCAAGTGCACTTCCAACCCCTGAAGACATTGTTTACATTCCTTTCTTAGAGAGTAGACTGAGAAATGTTGGTGTTAGTTCTTTAAAGCTTAATAGAATTCCTCAGTGAATCTATCAGGTCTGAGGTATTTCCTTGACAGGAGCCTGCTGTTATCATCATCATCATCATCGATTCAATCTCTCTTCATTATTGATCTGACTAGGTTATTTTTTCTGTTGGTTTTTTGTGTTTATTTGGTTTTTGGTTTGGCTTGGTTTGCTTTGAGACAGGATTTCTCTTTTTTCCTGGCTGTCCTCTAAAACAGAGGTATTTTTGTATGTTCTCAGTTTGCTTTGGTAGGTCAGATGTGACTAGGAATTAAGCCACTTTTTCTCGCCTTCTGAGCAATCCATCCAGCATTTCATCCACTCTGATATCTTCGGATTCGATGCCTGGAAAATTGCAAATGTTTGGAGGTGTCATGGGGCTTGTTTTCTCTTCTGTTTCTAATGACCTTTGTGCCACTGTTGGAATGGATCTCTCTCTCATGCAAAGGTCTTGTGAGCAGCTTTCTCTTGAGGGTACAATACCTCATATAATTTAGAGGAGAAAACCACTTGCCTGGACAGCAACAGAAAACCTGGGTAGGGAGATCAAAAGAGCATGGACTTATATCCTGAAGGGGAGAAGCTGGGGACTCAGCCTGCCTCTATAGACCAGACTTGTCTCAAACTCAGAGATCTACTTGTCTCTGACTGCAGAGTGCTGGAATTAAAGACATGCACTCACACTGCTGGGTTGGCTTGCTCCTTTTTATCCAGTGCAGGCCCTAAGCCTGTAGAATAATACTGATACCACTTATATTTGGAGAGGATCTTCCCACGTCCATTAACCTAATCTAGATAATCTCGAGAGCATGCACAGAGGCCTGAGCCCTAGGTGATTCTAGATCCTGTCAAACTAACAGTATTAGTCACCACACAAGCTATTCCCAGGCTCCTTGACTTGGGACTGACTGTTGTTTGTTTTCAGGTTCCGAGAGCAGCTCAGTGTCAGGATGATGCCTGGATCTAGTACTCGTGAGGACCTATGTGACGGAATTCTCAACTGCTAAGTACTACATCACATCCCTATTTTAGTTTAAGGTTTGAGAGCCATGGGTTTCTTCTGGAGCTAGATGTTTTCAGGAAAGAACATCTCCTACTCTTAGCTGTGTGCAGTGATGTGCTGGATAACTATTTTCCTTAAGGCTCTCTGCACTCTCCAGGTTAGGTGGTGCTGTAGCCTTTCGTTCTCAGGGAAGTGGGCCTTGGGTTAAGGATCTCTTCCTGCTTCTTACTGAATTATCTTTCATTGCTTGTTCTGGTAAGCTTTCCTTTTGTCTCTTTGACTAGAGACGCTCTCTCAACCTTGGAATATAGTCTGATTTTTGTTATCTTGACTCCTGCTATATGCAGAGCCATTCAGAGAAAATTTCTAATCTGCCATTTTACCTTGGAAGTGCCATTTTTCTTTCCTTTATTTTTCTTTTCTTTTCTTTTTTTTTTTTTCCAGACAGGGTTTCCCTGTATAGCCCTGGCTGTCCTGGAACTCACTCTGTAGACCAGGCTGGCCTCGAACTCAGAAATCCACCTGTCTCTGCCTCCCAAGTGCTGGGATTAAAGGCATGCACCACCGCTGCCCGGCACTTTCCTTTATTTTTATTTTTTATTTTTTGAGACTGGGTTTTACTATGTAGCACTAGCTGACCTGTCCTGGAAGTCATTATGTAGACCAGGCTGGCCACCAACTCACTGAGATCAGCCTGCCTCTGTCTCCCATGTGCTGGGATTAAGGCGCCTGCCCTACTTGAAGCCATTTTCTTTCCTTAAAAAGAAAAAACTTTTTTTTTAACCTTTCATGGACACTGACATTTATATGCATATATTGCACATGTTCATGTATGCATGTGGGCACATGTGTGCATATGTCTAGCTCAAAGGTTGACATCAAATGTCTTCCTTCATCCGTCTCTACCATGGGTTTTGAGACAGAGTTTCACACTGAGCCTGGAGTTCACTGATTCAATAAGACTGTGGCCATTGCGGCCCATGAATCTTCCTGTCTCTACTTCCCCAGTGCTGGGATTACAGGCATGTACTGCCACTTTTGGGGCAGGGGAGGAGCATTGTCACCCCTTAGGATTTCCATGAAGACAGGGAAGCAGCCCCCACCCTGACCTCGGTTCTTTTTGCTGTCTCACAGTGTTCCAGGAGCCATCTTAGGTCTAAGCCGTGTGTGGCATTAGATCAGGAAGAGTTGCAGGGGCCTGTAGTGCCTCACTCTCCATCCCACCTTGCCTTCACAAGCTTGACCTCCACATCTCCCTAGTGTGCACACGCTTGAAAATATAGAAATCAGAAGATAAGTTACAGAGGTGGCTTCTCTCCTTCCACCATGTGGGTTTCTAAGATCAAGCTCAGGTCATCAGGCTTGGCAGCAAATGCCTTTATCCACTGAGCCATACTGCCAGCCCAAATCATCTCCTTTTTAAACGTCACTTTGTCAATCATATTTGACAGAAACTCAGCCCTACAAAGAACAGAATCATAACACAGAACACAGACATGCCCCAAGAACAAAACGGTGGGGACTAGAGAGCTGGCCCTGACTTCTTCCTAATGTCATGCCTTACAGTGCAGGACTGTTACACCTCTAGAACATTCCATGCACATAGCAGACACCCACCACCTACTGTGTGCCCAGCATAGTGGTGGCCTCTGGTGAGGAAGACATGGTCCCAGAAGGAACAGTATGTAAGTATTTGAGAAGAAAGGACACACAAAGTACCCCAATTAGAGAAATTTTCTGGATACCTGGTAGTTGAATCTGTCATTTGAAGGAGTGTGGGCAGCCCGGCGGTGGTGGTGCACGCCTTTAGTCCCAGCACTTGGGAGGCAGAGGCAGGCAGATTTCTGAGTTTAGAGGCCAGCCTGGTCTACAGAGTGAGTTCCGGGACAGCCAGGGCTACACAGAGAAACCTTGTTTTCGAAAAAATTAAAAAATAAGAAAAAAAAAAAAGGTGTGGGGGAAAAAGCACACATTTATTGACTTATCAAAGAGGTACTTTGATTCTCTTAGAAGCTGTGAGACTTGGAATATTAACCTCTACACAGTTGTACCCAGGCCTCCCAGGACTGAGCAAAATTGGGTTCTTCATTAAAAACAAACAATTGTATATGTAACCCACAAAAAGCTGACCTGTACGATAGCCCCCGTCTGCACTACTTTCAGACAAATATTAGTTGACCATTCAAACCAAATTCAAATGTATTTTTTTTGAGATTATATTTAAATACATTTCTCCCTTCCCTTTCCTCCCTCTACACCCTCCAATATACCCTCCACACTCTGCTTCAAATTCATGGCCTCTTTTTTCAGATTGCATATATGTACATGTACATATATTCCTAACTATAACCTGTTCTGCTCATATAATATTACTTGTACGCATGTTTCAGGGCTGACTATTTGGCACTGGACAGTCAATTGGTGTGTTTTCTTTCCTGGAGAAAGGTTCCTGTTGTCATATTTGTTTAGGTATTGTATTGGGTTCTTAAAACTACCACCCTTCCAACCCTTATTCCCTTCCAAACCTCCAAAATTAGGTAGGAGAGAGAAGGTTAGAGGGGAAAGGAGACATAGACCTCTTTAAACTGATAAAGGATGTGAGGTTCCTAGGGGCAAGTCCAATCTTCATAGTCAGGATATCTAGCAATCCACCAATCCGGCAATACAGCAATCTGACAATAGCAGTTCAGCAAACACAGCAGCAAGAACCACCAGCAGCAATGACAACAGGCCCTCTCGGTGGTCTCCCACTTATACCCTCTCCAGACTCCCCAGAATTAAACTATCTGCAGCTGGCAAAAATCATGCCCTGCTAGTGCACCAGGAAAATCATAATCACCTGCTGTGAAGAAGCCTCTTATCCCTTAGCTGGGATTAAAACAAAACCATGTTCGCATAACATAACTGTTTTTAAAGAAACCCAAACACTCTCACTATAGCCTCCTCTCCCATTCTCAGCTTTACTGAGATGTCTATGGTACTCTGTACTCTATATGAGGTTGAGGCCTCATGGGCTTTTCCCTATGCAGTTTGGGGTATTCATTAGTGTCATCTTTGTTCAGCTCACATTGCACAGTCATGTTGGTGAGTCTTTTTGAGTGGAACTTCTGTTATTACTAGGAGACAATCTCACAGCAGACTTGATGGTCCCCTCTGGCCCTTACATTCTTTCTGCCCCTTCTTTCTCAGTGTTTCCTGAGCCTTATGTGTTGGAGTGTTTCATAGATGTATCAACTGGAACCAGGATGCACAACTCTATGGACTGGTTGTGATTTTCTGTAGGTGGTCTCCTCTGTTGTAAAGAGATGTTTCCTTTGATCAGTGGGTAATTTTTGATAGCATAAAGTTCATTTGTCTGTCTCTCTTTGGGCTGGGGCCATGTAAAGACTAAGTGTATATTCTACCACTGAGCTGTGCCCCAGAGACAAGATTGTTGTTGTTTCTGTTGCTTTGAGACAAGGCCTTATGTCTCCAAGGCTAGCCTTGAACTTAGTACATACCTGTGATGGCAATTCTTGTTTATATCAACTTAACTAGACCTGGAATTAACTAAAATCCAAAAAATGGAGGGTCATGCCTGTGAGGGATTTTTGCTTAATTTGAAATGGGAAGATCCACTTCTAATCATGATATTTAAGGTAGGAAGACCCACCTTTAATCTGGCCCTGCTGGCAGCCTATATGAAACAGGACATAGAAGAAGGAAGCTTGTTCTTTGCCTACTTCCTTTCACTCTTGCTGGCAAGTCCATTCCTTAATTGGCACTAAAGCCTACTTCTTTAGGATTCAGACATATACTGAAGGTCAGCTGACATATCCAACCCTCGTGCACTGAACAACTACTAGATTCTTGGACCTTTTGTTAGTAGACAGTCATTATTGGACTAGCTGGACCATAGCCCATAAGCCTTTCTAATAAATCTCCTTTCTATATATGAGCTTTATTCTATAAATTCTGTTACTCTAGAGAAATAATATAATACCTAAAGATGACCCTGAACTCCTGATCTTCCTGCCTCAACTCCCTGAGTGATGGGTTTACAGGCCTGTCCCACACAAGCCTACAGGCACCTAGGAAGAGGGAACCTCATTTGACGAGTTGCCTCTATCAGACTGGCCAATGGGCCTTTGTGGAACATTTCTTGGTTGCTGACTGATGGAGGAGTCTAGTGTGGGGGGATAAAGGGTGAGAAAAAGAAAAGCCCTCAAAGTAGCAAAGACCAACTACAGAAGAGAGCTTATCTCCCCACAAATGGTGCCAACACTGGGCAGATGGTCCTGGGTAATATAAAAAAGGCAGCTGAAAGGAAGACTATCAGGACTGTTCACGTGATGTTTTTGATTAAGAATCGGGAAGACAAATCTTTGTTGTACTTGGACAGGAGATACTAGTTAGCTGGGGTTGAAAAATTAACTGTGATTAATAAGAGACCAGCATCATTGATTTGAAATCTTCCTCCTCTTCCTCTTCCCCCATCCTCCTCCTCCTCTTCCTCCTTCTCCTCTTCCTTTAATGTAATTTGGCATGATATTGCTAATTTAAGGATTGTTGTCTTTAGTTAAGTAATTGTCCTTGAAGATTAAGTTCAGGACTTGGCATAGCCACTCACTTAGTGCCAAACAAGTAGTAGAGATAAGAAATAATACAGGCATCTCTGGACAAGGTGGTTACTTAAGACAGTACCTTGGAAACCCATAAGGGTTTAAACAAACCAGTGTCAAGAAGGAAAAAGAAAGCCAGTTGTACTCTGTGAATTTGAGGCCAGCCTGACCTACAGACCGAGTTCCAGGACAGCCAGGGCTACACAGAGAAACTGTGTCTTGAAAAAACAAAGCAAAAACAATGAACAGAACAAACAAAAAGTCATGGTAGGGCTGGGGCAGTGGTTCATTTTGTAAAGTGCCTATCATACAAGCTTGCAAACATGAGTTCCATCCCTAGAAATTGCCATGTCAAATTGCCAGGCGTGGTGGTACTGAGTTTGCAATCCCAGACTGGAGGAGGCAGAGACTGTGACTTACGGAACAAGGTTGGGGTCTGCAAGATGGCCTGGTGATCTGAGCTCAAGTTCTAAAACCTATATGTTGGAAGGAGAGAACGGACTCCTCAGGTTGTCATCTGTGGAATGCAAGTACCACCCCAAAGAGTTAAATCAATATGGGTCCGGGGAGGAGATGGCTCTTGGAGAATGGCCCAAGGCTGACCTCTGGTCTCCACATGTACACATGTCTATGCACTTGCATACACCTGCACCCACACAAACACTCAGCCAGCCACAAACAAAAGGGCATGCCAAAGCAGTAGTTCATTTTAATTTCTATTTTTTTGTAAAGCTCCAAATGCCTTTTCAAAGCATCATTATATAAAGTGTAATTTGTTCTCTTCATTTCAGTTGCAGGAACCTTGAACATGAATAGCATGCTTTATTATGCATATGAGAGAAAATATTTTGAGTCAGATTCCATGCTATTTGTCTTTAATGCTCCTCACTGGCTACTCCAGCCCTCGTAGATGTCTTTGTGTATAGCTACTATTTTGCATCTTAATTTGACCTTGCCTCTTACTTATTTGCACGCATTACCAGAATGCTTTTTAAAATTAAATATTTTGCGTGTTTCCTATTCAGTGTTCGAGGGCCATTTATTACTGCAATTTGTTGTTCAGAAAAATGTACCACATGCCATATTCATCATGTTTCACTACATTCTCCAGGGGCTCTAAAGTATTTCATGGTCATTAAGTGAATTGTCGCTTGGGAACCAAGCGAATGGGAAGAGAAAGGGCATCCATAGGTAGGAATGGGTGAGGGAGGCAATGGGCTTTCCTGAGGCCTCACTCAGACTTCCTCTCCCTTCTCTGACCCTTCTGCCTTACTAGGGACATGTGACCTTGCCCATATACCTATACAACCAATAAATAAATGTAACTGAACAATTTTTTCAAAGATTTTTTTTGTTTTGTTTTGTTGTTTTTTCGAGACAGGGTTTCTCTGTATAGCCCTGGCTGTCCTGGAACTCACTCTGTAGACCAGGCTGGCCTCGAACTCAGAAATCCCAAGTGCTGGGATCAAAGGCGTGCGCCACCACTGCCCGGCTAACAATTTTTAAAATAAAATAATAGGGACTGGAGAGACGGTTCAGCGGTTGAGAGTTCTTGCTGTTCTTTCAGAGGACCACAGTTCAGTTCGCAGCACCCATGTCTAGACAGCTCCCAACCACCCCAGCTCTGGGGTCTGATGCCCTCTTCTGGCCTGCACACATGTGCATATACTCACACACATACACATATAAATAAATATTAATATGCAATAAATCTTAACAGAAATAAATACAAATGATAGTTATGACAGAATTCCAGAGGAAAAAATGAAGACTGGTGAAAATTCCTGCCAGGCAGTGGTGGCGCACGCCTTTGATCCCAGCACTTGGGAGGCAGAGGCAGGTGGATTTCTGAGTTCGAGGCCAGCCTGGTCTACAGAGTGAGTTCCAGGACAGCCAGGACTACACAGGAAACCCTGTCTCAAAAAAACGTTAAAAAAAAAGAAAGAAAAGAAAAGAAAATTCCGAGGACTTCCCTACTTGCAAGCTGACAAGACATTCATTGGCCACCACGAATACTTCAGTGCTAGCAGAGCCTCCAGTTTCGACTCAAGTCTCTCTGGAAGATAGGGCATGACTAATATGGATGCCCCACATTCAGTGTTGGTGACACAGTCTCTATCCCTCATTAACCAGGGCTGGTGCTGAAGCATTGGTTCTACAGCATTGCCAGCCCACTGCCACTCCACCATATCAGTTACCAGAATCATGTCAGCCAAGAGGTGATTGTTGTGGTACCTGCCTTCAATTCCGCATTCAGCAGCAGATCTCTGTGGGAGTTTAAGACCAGCCTGGGCTACATAGTGACACCATGTCTCAAAACATAATGGACTTGGCTTTGCTTTCCAGCTTCCCTTTCTTCAAACTTCTCCAAGGCCACTCTCTCCCTCTTCTCCAGGAAAAAATGGATCTTCCTCTCCTTGTGTCTTGCTCTCCTTTAATACCTGTGCTGACTAGAGTTTGTCAGCTTAACATAAGCTAGAGTGATCTGAGAGGAACGTGTTTCAGGTCCCCAGACCTCTGCATAACTCATGGAAGTACCATACAGGCCATAGAACCCAGCACGTAGAAAGTACCACCAGCCACACAAGAACAAACACTAATCCGATAGGAGTCCTTAAATGTATATAACCTTGCTTTTTGGCTTCTGTAGTTCCCCTTTGGCTAACTTTCTTGTTAACTGAAGTATGTCAACCCAGAACATGGTTTTTTGTGCTAAAAAACTCACCCTGAAAGCTCAGTGCTACACTGGGACCCAAACACCCAGTATACTTGCGGCCAGCTAATAAAACCTTTTATTGGCTTAAACCTATGTCTGAGTAGTCATTTTCTGGGGGTATAGTCACAACAGGGACTGTACAGTTAGAAAATGCCTCCATAGATCCGGCTGTAGCAAGGTTTGAGTATTTTCTTAATGATTTATGGCTGGGCCCAGCTATTGGGGGTAGGTTGCTATCCCTAGGCAGAGGACCGGGGTGGTAAGAAAACAAACTCATCAAGCCAGGAGGGTAAACAGAAGTAGACATCTCCTTCGTCCCTGCTTTAGTTCCTGCCTCCAAGATCCTACCTAGAATGCTTGCCCCAACTTCCCTTCATAATAAACTGATCCTGACATGTAAGCTAAAACAAAGCCTTTCCTTCCCAAGCTGCTTTTGGTCACAGTGTTTTATAACAGCCGTAGAAGCCCTAACTGCTGCAGCCAGCTGTTAAAAGCTCTTCAGCTACACTAGGGCTACAATCCACACTAGGGCCGTGTTCACATTGGTCCTGGGCTTAGGAAGCACCAAGAACTTTATCTGAAATTCTTCTCATTCCAGTTGACAAACAGAAGAGGTGATGGCTTAGAAGTTAAGTACCCACTTCAGCAGGCCTGGGATTCCTGGGGTGACTCTCTGGTAGCCCAGGAATTCAAATGCCCTGCTTGCCTCCAAGACAACATTGGAATGAATGCAGTGACAGAGTATAGCTTTGGTCAACTGACTCAGCTCTGTACCCGATTGCTTTGATCTGTCTTGGTTATTTGTGTGTGTGTGTGTGTGTGTGTGTGTGTGTGTGGTTGTTATATGCACATGTGGTATGTGAGGCCTGAGGCTGATATAAGAGGGCTTCCTTAATCACTGTCTTACATTTTTGGAGACAGAGTCTCTCACTGAACTTGGAGCTCTTAGTTTTGACCAGACTGGCTGTCCAGCAGGTACCCCCCAGAACCACCTGTCTTCATCCCCCAGAGCTGGTATTACAGATGTAGACCACCATACCAGGCTTTTATGTGGGTTCTGGAGGTTTGACCTCAGACCTTCATGCTTGCAAAGCAAGTACTTTATGCACTGAGCCATCTCAACCTTTCTAATGCTGTGACCTTTTATTACAGTTCCTCGTGTCGTGACTCCAGCCATACATTAGTTTCATTAGAGCTTCATTACTATAATTTTGCTATAATGAATTGTATTGTAAATATCTGATATGCGACCCCCAAAGGGATTGAGACCCACAGGTTGAGACCCACCACACTGGGTAAGCCATCTTCCCAGCTCTTGCTTTGCTCTCCAAGAGAGCATGTATACAGAGGTGCAGCAAATTTTCCTGCCTTTGGACACTGTCCATTTTCCTTTCCTTCTTCTGTTTAAATGATAGATCCCTGGATGAAAACAAACTTTCCTTGTTCCAGAAGGACAGGTACCAGCACGACAAAAGTAACTCATCCCAGCACATTCTAGACAGAGGCCCCACCCACCTCATTTCTTGATTCCAAGCTTAGATCCCACCCCCAACCAACTCCAGAAGCATTGGCCTGGGGCGAGGGGGGGGTGTGGAGGGGGGAGGGGGTGTGGAGGCGGGAGGGAGCGGCATGAGTAGCTGGAGTCAGACCTCAAGTCCTTACAGACATTCTATTGATTGAGCTACAGACCCAGCCCACGGTACACGGTGGCTTGGGCTTGTTTGTTTGTTTGTTTTGCTAGAAATCAACATCACTATTCTCCAGTACCTGTCTAAATCATATCTGAAGGCATGTGTGAGTTTTACCAAAGAATAACAGCATTCCTGAGGTCAGAGATGCCTTGGCCTCTGGATTGTTAGAAAAGACAGTTAGAAATGTCCCCAGAACTATCTGGCCAAAATGTCTGGCCAAAGGACAACCTGAGATGGAATTCCTCCCCAGGTGCATCCTCTTTGGTTTGGTTTTGGGACAAGGTCTCTCTCTCACTGGCCTGGGCTCACATCATTAGGCTAGGCCTGCTGTTTGCAGAGCCTCAGGGATCTGCATGCTTCCACTTTCCCAGCACTGCAATTACAAACACCACTTGTATAGCCTGTTTTCCTCTGGAACTCAGGTCCTTGAGCATGCATGCATAGCCAGCACTTTGACCAACTGAACTGGGCCGCAGCCCCTCTATCTGATTCATTTCTCCCACCTGTATGAAAATAATGTATGGAAATGGCTTGGATCCAGGTAATAGCCATTTCCTTTTCCTGTGACTTTTGCATCTGTAATTATTTAAGACTTTTGGGACCTTGCACTTCCTGCTATTAGTGTATCCTATGGCTGTTTGTAGGTTTGGGGTTTGAAACAGTTTCTCACTATACATAAGTTACTGCCCTGGCTGGCCTTGAACTCACAGAGATCCACCCTGCCTCGCCTCCCGAGTGCTAGGATTGAGGCCTTGTACTACCCATATCTGGTCCTAGACTGTTAAGAAAATATCTGATGGATTTAAAAAAAAAGAAAAGAAAAGAAAACCTACTGGTTTTATGAAATTTATCTCTGGTCAATTTGCAGTAGTTATCTCAGGACACTTCTGTTTTTCAGATATGATTTAGAGAGATTTAAAAGATTGCTGGCAAATAGTGGTGTTGATTTCTAGTAAAACCAACAAACCCAAACCACCATGTACAATGGGACGGGGGCTGTAACTCACTAATAGAATGTTTGCCTCCCATGCATGACACCCTCCTCAGCACCGGTAAGCCGAATGCGGGGTGGGGGGGTATCACCTAAAAATGGGCACTCCGGAGGAGCAGGCGAACAATGAGACACTCAGCCTGGGATACAGGTGCCCCTGTCTCAAAACAGCATTCCAACACCCGCGTTGTGACTATTCTGGCAAGGAAGGCTTTATACAGTGAATGAGGAAGGTATTAACGTTAGAGGAGCAAGGGGCTGTTGGGCCCCAGACACAAGGAAACAGCTGCTCTCCTTTAGGGAGAGCGTGCAAGCAGTATGAGGAAGTTACTGCTATTCAGGGCCTGAGGGCACAAGCCTATTCTCACTACTTAGGTCGCCTGACGGGCTGGTCATTGCTATCCTGGGAGCTTGATAGTGTTCCCCTTCTTACTGCCTTTTAGTCTGGTGTGACAACAATCCTATCAAAATCCAGCTTAGCAAAGCTGTACGGAAATAGCATTTGTAGCTTCCAGTGCCATGGTAACCAAAGCTGAAGTAAAACAGACTAAGGTTAGGTGGTTGAGACAGTGCTGAGACCCATGAACCCCTTGTAGTATGCAGGAAGAGAATTGGCTAGCTGTTGCCAGGCCTGAATCCCACAGAAGAGCAGAGCCAGGTAGAGACGACAGAAGGAATGGATGGGAACACAGCAGGGATAGCAACCCCAGTCAACTGCAAGGATTGAGTGTAGGCCATTTAGGAGCTGCCAGGGTGGCCCAGCACTTGGGAGATGGAGGCTAGGAGATTGGGACTTTAAGGTCATCTTTAACACCATGTGATACATAGTAGTTTCAGACCAGCCTGAGTTACATGACACTCTGCCATAAAAAATTTTTAAAGGGGGCCAGGGAGATGAAAGAGAAAAAAAAAAAAAACAAGAAAGAAGAAAAGCATTTAGAAATTTGGATCATAACAATCCTTAGTTTAGCCACCTTTCTATATCTTGGGCATTGGGAAGGTTGGCATTTATGGAGTGAATCTGGGCTGTGGGAAAAGCCAGGGCTTTCGGGAAAGGCTCATATTCATCGACTAGAATTATTCAGTCCAATCTGTATACAGTTTTATTTTTATCACACAGCTGTGAGCGCTTTTCCTTGACAACTGCCCCCGGAACTGTGGCAACACTTCTGGCCTGCTACAGCTACCATAGGGAAAGCAGAGCTAGGCACGGATCCGCAGGTGTCTTAGTTTGGTTTTCTGTTGTCGAGATAAAATACCCAAGCAAAAGCTATTTAGGGAGAAATGGTTCATTTGGCTCACAATTCTAGGTTTCTAGGTTACAATCCATCATTGCAACCCAGGGGGTGGAGTGGGGAAGTCATGGGGCAGGAAATTGAAGCCACATCACATCAACAGTCAAGAAGAGAAATGGAGGAAAAATTTAAAGCATACATGCTAGAACTCGGCTCCTTTGCTTCACTCTTGTACAAACCCAGGCTCTGAAGGCTAGGGAATGGAACCACCCACAGTGTGTGTGTGTGTGTGTGTGTTTGTGTGTGTGTGTGTGTGTGTGTGTGTGTGTGTGTGTTTCGAGACAGGGTTTCCTTGTGTAGCCCAGGCTGTCCTGGAACTCACTCTGAGACCAGGTGGACCTCGAGTCCACCTCCCCCTGCTCCCAAGTGCTGGGATTAAAGGCTGGAGCCATCACCACTCAGTTCATGGCAACTTAATTGGGCTGGCTTTCGGTTTCAGAGGCTTAGCCTAGTCCATTAGCATCATGACAAGGGCATAGTGGTGTGCAGGTGGACATGATGTCTGGACGGGTTGCTCAGAATTCCTATCTGGAATCCACAGACAGCAAGAAGAAAGAGACACTGGAGCCTGGCATAGGTTTTGAAACCTCAAGCCCATCCCTAGTGACATACTTCCAACAAGGCCGCCCTCCTAATCCCTTCAAATATGTACTGCTCCTTAATGACTAAGCATTAAAATTATGCGGCCCATGGGGGTCATTCTCATTCAAAACCTCACAATATTGTACAACAGATGACAAAGCTACCAGCTAGAGACATAAGCTAGAACCCCACCGCCACCACCACCACCAAGGCATATAAAAAATGCAGAACTGAATTGGCAGAAGCTAGGATGTTGAGGACTGTACTAGGAAGAAGAAACAGATAACCAAGGAGGTTATACCTGCTGCACGCCAATTCAGAAACCCTCAACTACAAATACACAAAAATTCTGTATAACATCCTATAAATATCCCTTAACTTGAAATAGCTGAGAAAAAACTAAGTGTGGAGGAGAGCAGATAGGACAAAGAGGAAGTGAGATCAAAGTGGGCAAGGCCTACAAATGGAGTGCGGCTCAGTGGGTGAGAAGGCTTGGGCCTGGCATTGCAGAAGGCCCTTGGTTGGAACCCCAGCAGCTGAAGACCGGGAACAGCGTCATGCTTGTAATCCTGCATTTGGGAAGTGGAGGCAGGAAGATCAGAAATTCAAGGTCACTGTAGCTAAAATTGTGGTTTTTGAAGCCAAATTTTGGCATATGAGAAATCTGAAAAAGGGGGGGGGGGGGAGGTTGGTTGGGAAAAGGGGGGGGAGGTAGGTTTTTTTTTAGTGGGGGGCTTACATTTTCCTGGTTTTTGGTTTCCCCCACTTTTTGGGTCATGGGGGGTTTTTAGAAATTTTTGTCCCCTGCCAGGGGAAATGGAGAGAGGCTCAGTCTGTGGCTATGGAAATTTTTTGGGCCCGGGTTTATGATGGGGATGGAAAAAGCAGGACAGGGAGGCCTGAACCAGAGGGGGACCACCCTTTTTAAAAAGCCGGGGTTTTTAAAAGGGGGGTTTTTCCCCCCCGGGCGCAGTATTCAAAAAAACTCCACAGCTTTGGGGGGGGGGGGGCCCCCAAAAATTTAAGTGTTATGTCCCCCTTTTTTCTGTCACCTTTTTACATACCTGGTTTCCCCCTTTAGGCCCCCAAAAGGGGGTTTGGGCCCCGGGGGCCCCCCGGGCTGGGGTTACAGGTTGTTTAAGCCAACCATGTGCCTATTGGGAATTGAATCAATCCTCTGGGGTTTGGGGCCAGTGCTTTTAAAAACTGAGCCCATCTCTCCGCTTTGGCCAAACATTCAAAAAAAAGAGCCTGTGTATGCAGGGAAATGGGACATGTGTGTGTTTGTGTGTGTATTATGTGTTTTTTGTTGTATCTAGGGTATGGGGGTTTGTACCAGATGAAAAAACAAAGGTACCATGGGGTGAAGAAAAACCCAAAAAAAGGGGAAAAAGGGGGGAAAAGGCCATTGGTGAAAAGGGGGGGCTATTAAAATTTTTTATACCAGCATGATAACAACACTTGTCCATCGGGAATCAGATGGTTTTACCAAACAAATGGGGGGTTCCAAAAGTGGCCCCCCGGGGGGAAAAAATCAGTTCCCATCCCTATTTGGGGAAAAATCCGTCTTTTAAGGGGGGGGATCTTTTTTTGGGTTATTGAGGGGTGTTAAATCCCAAAAAATTTTTTTTAGGGGGATTTTTTGTCCACTTGGTCAAATTTTTTGATGCCAAGGGGAAAAGGGGGGGCTTTTTTCCAAACATGACAAAAATTTTAATAAAAATTTTTCCCGGGGTTTCCCCCCTTTTTTTTGGTTTTCTTGTGGCCTTTTTTTTTTTTTTTGTTTTTTTATTATTTTTTTTTGTTTTTAGGGAGCACAGAATTTTTTTTGTCCTGTACCTGTGTTGGGCCCCCCCCCTAAAGGCCAGAGAGAAAAACGGAGGTTTTTTTTGTTTTTACAGGGAGTTGTGGCTGGCATGTTTTAAAAACCGAGTCCTGAATTGAGTTTTTGAAAAAAGGGGGGGCCCGGGGGTCTTAACTCCCGAGCCATCACCCCCAGCTCCAGGGGTTTTTTTAAATTCCCCCAAATTTTTCCCCGTGCTGTGTCTGGGAAAATGGTTTCTTTTTCCCCCTTTTTTTCAAGGCAAATCCAAGCCCTCCCCCCTGGTGGGGTAAGCCCCAAAACCCCAAAAAAAGGGGGTGGGGGTGCTGAAGGGGTTTTTGGGGCCCCCCCTTTAAGTGTACCCCCCCCTTTTTTGTTTTTTAGGAGCCCCCCCTGGTTGGGCCCCCCGGGGGCACATTTTTAACCAATTGAAGGGCTTTATTCTGAAAAAAAAAAAAAAGAAAAAAAAGGGGAAAAAAAAAAGAAAGAAAGTATTTTTTTGACCAAGGGGGGGAATTTTCACTTTTTATATTCAGGGGTTTCCCCAAGGGTCATGAGCCCTTTAGACAAGGGGCTTTTACGGCAAAGCCTCCACCCCCCCCTTTGGGCCCCTTTTTGTCCGCGGGGGAAGGTTTTTTGGGGGGTTGGGGAAAAGGGGGGGTTTTTGGGGAACAAAAAAAGCTGTTTTGCTTTTGGGGGGGGAGGTTTGCACAAACGGCAGTTCAAAAAAATGGGAGATAAGTCAGCCTGGACTGGGAGGTTTTTCACCAGCCCCCAAACTTAAAAAAAAAGTTAGCTTGGGGCCTTTTTTCCTTGGTTTCCCGAATAGAGTTTTTGGGGGGTTTTTCCCCGGGAAAATTTTTCCCTCCAGGGGATGGGGGAAAAATTTTTGTTTTAAAACCCCCAAAAAGGGCCCCCCGCAAGAGACAAGATGGGAAAAACCCAAAGCAAGTCTTGTCCTGTCCCCCGGGGGGACCATTAAAAATTTTTTTTTAAAAAAGGGGGGGAAAGGGGCCCCAAAAAACCTTTTTTTGGCCAAAAATTTTTTTAGTGAAAACCCAAATTTGGAAAATTTCTTTTAAAAAAGGGGGTCCTGGAATGGGAGTGGTCAAAAGGGAAAACAGAGTTAGAAAAAATTTTAAAGATTTTGAGGGCTAGGGTTTAGGTTTTTAAAAACTTTGGGGGGGGGGAAGCTGGGACCTTTTGGGGTTTCCCCCCCTTTTTTCACACAATTGGGGAGGGGCTTTTAAAAGATCCTTAAAATTTTCCCCTTTTAAACCCCCTTCTGTGGTTAAAAAGGCACCATGGAAGGGGCCCAAAATTTTTTACCCCTTAAAAAAGGGGGCCCCAAAGTGTTGGGGGCTTCTCGTAAGAAAAAGGGGCAAATTTTTTTTTCCGCCCTAAATATACTTTTGGGGGTTTTTTCACATGGACACAGAGTTAAAGAAAGGGGGGCCAAAAAAATTTTTTTTTGGCCCCCGCCAGACCCAGTGCAGCCAGCAAACTACAACCCCGGAAAGAATAAAAACAGGTTGACCACCCCCAAAAACCCGGGGGTGGTTTGTTTTGGGCCCGGGGGTTCATTCCAGCCCCAAGGGGCCCCTTTTTTTCAACCCCCCAAATTTTTTGGGAAGAGGGCCCCCCAACTGAAAAAAATTTTTTTTTCATCAGAATGGGCCCCTTTGGGCCAGTCTGTGGGGGCATTTTTTTTATTTGTAATTGATATAGGAAGGCCTTAGCTTTCTGTTTTGGGGGCCCCCCTTTTTCCCTTTGGGAAAAAAAGGGCCTGAGTTAAAAATTTTAAAAATGCAGTTGAATAAAGCCAGAACAAACCCCCCCCCCCCAAAAATCCCCCCTTTTTTCCTTTTGCCCTGTTCTGGGGCCCCTTTTTTTTTCCTGCCTTGGGGGTCCTTTTCCCCCCTTCCCTTTTGTTTGACTATTTCCCCGTAAGGCTGGGAAAAAGCCCTTTTTCCTTTTCCCCAAAGGCCCCGGGTTTTGGGTTCCCCCGTGAAAAACACAGCAAAAAGGTTTTGGGAAGGATTTTTAAACCCCCCGAAACCGGGAAAAAAAACCCCCAATAAAAAAATTTTTTTTTTAACTGCCTTGCATGATTTTTTCTTTACAAAAAAAAAGAATGGTAACTAAAACCCCAAAAAACCCCCAAAACAACTTAGAAAAGAAAAAATTTTTTTTTTTTAAAACTTTATAATTAGAGGGTTAGAAAAAGGCCTTTAAGGTTGGGAGCCCCAAAAAAACTTTCAGGCCCCCGGTTTTTCCCCCGGGCAAAAGGGGGGGAGGTTTCACATGTTTTTTTTTTTCAAGTTGGGGCCCCCGAGTGTGTGCATTTTTTCCCCAAAAACCCCCCAAAGGGGGGGGGAGGGGCGGGAGGGGGGGGGAAGGAGAGCAAAACCTGTGAAAATTGGGAAAAAAATTTGGGGGAACCCCCCAAAACCTGGGGCCCCCCCCACCCCCCCTCCTTCCACAAAAAATTTTTTTCCAAAAAACCCCTTCCCCAAACAATTTCCCCAATTGGGGATCAAGAAAAAAAAGTTTTGGCCCCCCGGGGTCCACCCCCCTGGGAAAAAAAACCCGTCTGCAAATGTGGAAAAAAACCCCCAGGCATTTTTGGGGGGAAACCCCTGTGAAAGGAAATTTTTCCAAAAATTTTTTTTTTTAGTGATAGGGAAGGTGCGCCCCCTTCCCCAAACCAAAAAACCCCCCAAAAAAGGCCCCTTGAGGTATTTTTTGGTAAAAATTGGGGGGGGGGGAAAGCCACCCCCCAAAAAAACCCAAAGGGGAATTTTTTTGGGTGAACCTTCCCCCCCCCCCCTTTTCCAGCCCCTTCCCCCCCTTGGGTTTTAAAAAAATTTTCCGGGAATCAAAAATTTTAAACCCCAAGCAAAATCCCCCGCCCTTGCCAAGTCTTCAGGCCATCCAAAAAATCCCCAAAAAAAAAAAGAAGTTCAGGGCCCCAACAAAAAATGTATACACCATGGCTTGTCAGGGCAGCTTCCAATATTTTTGTTGGTATAAAAACCCCCTCAAAGGATGCTGTTTAAAAGGGAAAAAAATGATTTTTTAAAAACCAAGGTTTCGGAAATTTTTGCACAGGGGGGTTTTTCCAGTCCGACAGAATTCAAAAAAAGGGTAAAAACTCCCCCCTTTTTGCTTTTGGGGGGGTTGTTGTTCAGGGTTTTCCTCCAAGCCAAAACAGTCACTATCTCCGTAACTCAGCTGTGTGCCTGCAGGGAAGCCCCCGGGCCTGGGGTTTTTTGAAAAATTTTTAAAAAATTTCCCCCTTTGGAAGGAAAAGGGGGAATCGTTTTTTGGAAAACCCCCCCCGAGTTATTGGCCCATTCCTCCCGGACACAATTCTGCCCCCCCACTAACTGCAGGGGGACCTCGGTCTTGATGTTAAAGGGGGGGATGAAACCCCCACCCTGTTTAAAACCCCCCCCCAAATTTTAAAAAATTTTTCTTTATAAAATCCGTGTCGGGGTTTCCAAAAAAATAAAATTTTCCCCCCCAAGGGGGGGTATATAGGAAGGGGGAGAACTAGAGGCTTTTGGGGGGGGGGGGGGGGGTTCATTTTTCAAAGCCACAGGGGGCAGCCCCGGCCCCTGTCACCTTACATTTTGGGTGCTTTTTGGGTCACCGTAATCCCCCCATAAAACCCCCCACCATTGGGGGTGTTTTTTAAGCCCCCAAAACCCCCTTTTTTCCTAGGAAAAAAAGTTTGGGTTTTGGGAAAAAAACTTTTTTTTTCGATTGACTTTAAAAGGGGGAAGTAAGTGGGTAGAAAGTCCCTTTTTTTTTTCCCCCCCCGGGAAAGTTTTAGCATTTAAAAAGGGGGGGGGTGGCGGTGCCTTTTTTAACCCCAAAAAATTGGGGGCAGAGGGAGGCGGGTTTCTGAGTTGAGGCCAGCCCCCTCCCCCCCGAGTGAGTTCCGGACAGCCAGGGGTATAAAAAAAAAACCCTGTTTTTGAAAAAACCAAAAAAAAAAAAAAAAAAAAAAAAAAAAAAATTTTTGCATTGGAACCAAGAACAGATAGGTTTTAAAAATCCATCCCCCAAAAAATATGGGGGAATTTGGGTTGGGCCCCCCCAAAATTTTTTAAAGTTCCCCTTTCCACAGGGGTACACCAGTGCTGTAAAAATTGGGCCCCCCCCAAACTTGGCCCCCGATTGGGGGGGGTTTTGGCCCTTCTAAAGGGGCCCCCCCCCCAAGTGGAAAAACTTTTTTGGGGGTTAAAAAAAAAATCAGGCTTTCTAAAACCCCTAATTTGGGGCCCCCGGTTGCAAAGGCAGGGAGCTTGGGGAAAAACCCTTTTGGGGAACCCTTTTTTCCTTTTGGGGGATTTTTTAGAAAACCTGCTTTTTATGAATCCACTTAAGGGGTTTTTTTCCCCGGTAGGTTTCGGGGGGGGAAAACTTCCCCCAAATTTTTTTGGGGGTTTTTCTTTTTTTGGTTAGCCTTTCCCCCCGTTTAGTTTGGGCCCCTTTCAGTCATCTGGGGAAAGGGGGTCTCAGCTGAGAAGTGACTTTTTTGACCCGGAATTTTTTTTTTTTTTCTTTTTGGGGGGCCCCCCCATGAAACAATTTTTTTTCCCCCCTTTGGTGAAAAATTTGGGTTGC
This sequence comes from Mastomys natalensis, assembly GCA_021653895.1. Lineage (NCBI taxonomy): Eukaryota > Metazoa > Chordata > Mammalia > Rodentia > Muridae > Mastomys > Mastomys natalensis. The sequence continues at coordinate 244,693 of JAJTUV010002512.1, forward strand.
AGAAAAAAAGTTGCGGGGTAAACCAGAGGGAGGGAAGTAGGAACAGTATTTTTCCCCCCCAGTTTCTGCTTTAGTCTTGTCTGACTTTTCCCCCGGGATTTTCCCCTTTCCCCCCGGAAAAAGGGGCTGTGGGGAAAAAAAAAAGTGAAAGAAACCCTTTCCCCCCCTGGGCTTGTTTTTTCATTGTTTTTTATCCTGAAAGAAAAGGGAAACAAAAAAGTGGCTTACAAGTGCTTTTTGGGGCCCCCTGAAACCTTTCCCCCCCCCCTTTCTTGATCACTCTTTAAAACAACCCTTTTGGGGTTCATTCGGGTTAGCTTATGGCTAAAAACCCCCCTGGCCCTTCCCTAAAAATAAAGGAAATTACCTTTTTAAACCCCCCCCCATTTTTTTTTGCCTTTTTTTTCAGTTTTTTCTTTTGTATTTTTTTCAAAAAGATTGTTTCCACCCCCCGGGGTGGGGCTTTTTTTGCTTCCCCGGGGGGGGGGGGGAACCCAGTCTTGGGGTTTTTTTTTTAGATTTCCCCAACTCCTTTTAAAAAAAGTGGCTGGGACGGGCTGCCCCCTTTTCCCCCCAATCCCAAAAAATTAAAAGGGGGCTTTTTTTGAGAAAAGGCCCCCCTCTACCTTGGTATGTCTTGGTCTTTTCTTATTGTTCTTTTGCTCTTTAACTCTCAATTCTTAAAATCTTTCTTTCCTTTTGGGGGGGGAGAGTTTTGGTTGGTGTTTTAAAAAACATTTTTACTTGCTTTTCCCAAAAAACCCCCGGGTTTTTCCCTTAGCAACCCCCCCTGATGGGTCACAAACCATCATAAAAGGGTCCCCGGGCCTGCTTATTTTGGCCCCGTTTTGGGGGGGCAGGAAAGCACTTTACATAAAATACATAACAAATAAACCTTCAAAAAAACTTCTTTTTTTTTAAACCCTGTGTTTTTAAAAAAAAAATTTTTTAAAAAAAGGGGGTTTTTAAAATTCACCCCCCCTTTGTTAAAAGGGTTTTAAAAATGGTAACCCCCCACCAAGACCCCCAAAGGGAACTCTTATAAGGATACCTTTCTTTGGGGGGGGGTTACAGGTTTTAAAAAGGGTTTTTTTTTCCCGCCCCGGGGGGGGGTTTCCCCCCGCCTTTAAAACCCAGCGCTTGGGGGGCAGGGGGAGGCCGATTTTTTTGGGTTTTAGGCCAGCCTGGTCTACCGAGTGAGTTTTTTCCGGACAGCCCGGGGTACACAGAGAAACCCTGTCTCGAAAAAAAAAAAAAAAAAAAAAACAACAAAAAAAAAAAAACAAAAAAAGGTTCAGTCCCCCCATCATCAAAGCAGGAACATTTTGGGGGAACATGGGCAAGGGGGCAGGGGGGAAAAGGGGGGAGCTTTTTAAAGGGCGCCCCTTTTTTCTGAAGGCGTAGCAGAAAAACTGACTTTCCCCCCAAAAGGGGGGGCCCCCCTTTGATTTTTAAAACCCCCCCTCACAGTGGCACCCCTCCCAGGGCCCCCCCTATACAAAAAACCCCCCCCCCTTTAAAAATTCTCAAAATTTTAAAAAAAATTTTAAAAAAGGCCCCGATTGCCCCCTTTTTTACCCCCAAAAATTTCAATCATTTTTCCCCCCTGAGAAAAATTTTTAAAGCTTCTCCAAAAGGGAAAGGGGAAAAAACCCCCCCCCAAAAAGGGCACATTTTCAACACTTACAGAAAATTTTTGGGGCCCCAAAAAAAAAAATGAAAAATTCTTACCCCCCCAAACAAAAAGCAAAACTAGAATTTAAGTGTTACACAGGATTGAACCCCCGGTTTTTCCCCCTTTCCCTAACCAAAAAACATCCTTACCAGGCCCGCTCAAGGGGGGAAATTTTTGGCCGTGTCTCAATGTACCCCCCCTTCCCCCCCTTTGGGGGAAAAACATGATTTTTTCAGGGGGGAAAAAGGAAAACCCGGGCGAAAAAAAATTTGGGGAAAAAAAAAAATGGGTGTACTTTTTTGGGGGTTTTTTGGGGGAAAATTTTCCTTTTTTTGGGGAAAAATTTCCCCCTTTCCTCATGCCCCCCCTTTCATCCCCCCGTCCTTCCTTTAAAAATTTTTTAAAGTGTAAAAATGACCCTTTCCCCAAAAAAAAGAGGGGCCGGGTATCTCCCCTGCCCAGGCCCCCTTTTTAGCAAAACAGTTTTTTTCCCCCAAACCCCCCCGTCCCACAGTTCAGGGAGGGGCTCAAGAACCGACCTAAAAGATGGCCCCCCCTTCAAAAAAAAAAAACCCAAACCCCAAAAAATGGAAAAAAAAACTAAATTAACCCCAAAAAAAAAAATGGCCCGGGGAAAACCCCAAAGGGGGGGGGGGGGGGGGGATTTTTTCTGTGAAAGGCTGGGGGGTTCCCCCTTTTTTTTGGACGAGGTTTTGCTAAAATTTGATGGGTTTAAAAATTTAAAGGGGACCCAGATTGGTTTTGGGGGTGGGGGGCCAAACCCCCCCAGGTTTCAGAACCCTTTCTTTTGATGGGGTTCGCAAAAGGTTTACCCTTTTTTCTTTTTTTACTGGGTTTTTTTTGGGATTCCTAAATTTTTTCCCCGGGGGGACGATGCGTCAAAATGGCCAATTTTTGTAGTTTGCTATAACTCGAACCTTGGGCTTGTTTCATTCTGTTTTTTCACACTACCCCCAAAACCCTTTTTCACAAAAACCCCCCCTTTTGTATTTGGAAAACCTTTCTAACAGGAACATGGATTTGGGGGAAAAAATCCCCCATTTTTTTCTGTTTTTTCTCCCCCTTTTTTTCTGTCCCTGTCTCTGTCTCTCTCTGTGGGGTTTTTAACCCCAATTTTTTTTAGGGGTTTTTCCCCGGGGGCCTTCGGAGGGTAGGGGGGGTTTTGTGTGTGTGGTGTAAGTCAGAAGTTGGCATCCCCCTGTTTTGGTTTTCCCCCCGAGAAAAGGGGGTTTTTCATACTTAGAAGGCCCCCAAAAAAAAGGGCCCCTTAATAGCAAGAATCCAATTCTGGCTAATGCTGTTTTGTTAAAAGGCCCCCCCCCTTTGGGGAAAACACTTTTAAAAAAGCAAAAAATTTTAAAAAAAAAACATTTAAATCTGGGGCTGATTTACAAGGGGTTTTTAAAAGGGTTTTGTAATGGTCATGGGGGGGGGAAAAATGGCCCCCCCTTCCGGCCCGGAAAAGGTGCTGGAGAAAGGTGCCTGAGTTTCTTTTCATCTGGAATTTTCCCCCGACAAACAAAAGAACAGTGAGCCCTAGGCCTAGCTTATTTTTCCGAGAACCCCCCCAACCCCCAAAAAAAAAGGGGCACACTCCAACAAGGGCCCCCCCCCATCCCCAAAAAAAAAACCCCCCCCATGGAATACTGGGGCCATTTTCTTTTTAAAATACCCATGCTCAAAGAGCGGGGGGGGGCCCCTTTTTTAAAAAGAAAAAATTTTTTGAACTTATTTACACCTTTTGTAGTCCTATATGCCCCCCATCCTTAAAGCTTTTTTTTTTGGGTTTTTCCCCCCCTTTTTCTTTGAAAAATTTTAAAAAAAAAGGGACCGGGGGCCCCCCCAAAAAATTTGGGGCCCCGGAAAGGGAAAAAAGGGGGATTTTTAAAAACAAAATTTTGGGCCCCCAATTTTTTTCCGGGGAAAAAAAATCGGGTCTTTTTTAAATATTGGGAAAATTTTGGGGGGGCCTCTTGCCCCCCCTTTGGGGAAACATGCCTTTTTTTCCCCAAAAAAAAAACTAGGGGACTTTGAGGCGGCAGGGGCCCCCCAAAAACCCCCTTGGGGGTGCCTGGTTTGAGGCATGTTCTTTGTTTTTGGGGAAAAGGAACCTAATGGATGGTCAGAGGGGAAAAAAAGCTTCTTACATTTTTGGCCCAAAAAATTTTTTTTTAAAAGGGGCCCCCTTGTGTAAATTTTTCCCATCCCCCGGGGGGGTTTGGTGGCATGTTTTTCCCCCGCTCAATTCTACTCATGTGATTTAATGGGGTTTCCCCCGTGGGGAATTTTAAAAATGTGGGAGGGGAAAACCACCGACTCAAAAACAAAGATGGCATAAAAAAAAATTTTTTTTTATTTCTTTTTTATTTGTGGGGGACAAAAGGGGGGTTTTTTCCCCAAAACCCCCCGGGTGATTCAGGAGGTCAAAAACCCTTTTGGGGGGGGGGAAAAAAAAATTTGTTTTTTTTTTTTTTTTTCCCCATAGGGGGGTTTTTTTGTGTAAAAACCCCGGGGGTCCCGCCCCCCCGTTTTTAGACCCCAAAATTTAAAAAAGAAATCTGCCCGAACCCGCCTTTCCCCTTTGTGCTTTTAAATTTTTAAAAAAAAGGAACCACCACCCCCCTTTTTCCAGACAGGGTTTTTATAGCTTTTTTGGGAGGGGGTTTTCCCCAAAAAAGGGTTTTTGGGAAAAAAATGGGGGGTTTCAGAAACAAACCCCCAAACCCCGAAAAAGGGTTAAAATTTAAAAAAAACCTCCCCCAAAACAAAGACGTGCTTGCAAGGTGAAAGGAGTCCCTAACCAAAAGGTGGGATAAAAAAAAAATTTTAAACAAAGATATGCCTTTTTTTTTTCAGATTTCAGAACTCCTAAACAGAGTGGCTGGCACTGACTGCCTCTCCCTCCAATCCCAATAAAATTAGGTGACTGTCTTGAGAAGCCCATGTCTACACTTGAGTATGTCTTGGTCTTTTCTTGATTGTCTCTTTTGCTCTTAACTCTCAGTGCTTAAAATCTTCTTTCTTGGGGCTGGAGAGTTGGCTTGGTGTTAAGAGCAGTGTCTACTCTGCTTTTCCAGAAGTCCTGAGTTCAACTCTTAGCAACCCCCCATGATGGCTCACAACCATCAGTAAAAGGATCCAGTGCCTGCTTCTGATGTGCATGTGGGTATGCAGAGAAAGCACTCATACATAAAATACATAACAAATAAACCTTCAAAAATCTTCTTTGTTAATCTCTGTGTTAAAACCCTATATTAAAATGTCTTTATTAACTTCACTGTCTTAGTTAGGGTTTTACTGCTGTGAACAGACACCATGACCAAGGCAACTCTTATAAGGATGACATTTAATTGGGGCTGGCTTACAGGTTCAAAGGTTCAGTCCAGCCGGGCGGTGGTGGCGCACGCCTTTAATCCCAGCGCTTGGAGGCAGAGGCAGGCAGATTTCTGAGTTTGAGGCCAGCCTGGTCTACAGAGTGAGTTCCAGGACAGCCCGGGCTACACAGAGAAACCCTGTCTCGAAAAAAACAAACAAACAAAAAAAACAACAACAAAAAAAACAAACAAAGGTTCAGTCCATTATCATCAAAGCAGGAACATGGCAGCATACATGCAGGCATGGTGCAGGAGGAGCTGAGAGTTCTACATCTTCATCTGAAGGCTGCTAGCAGAATACTGACTTTCAGGCAGCTAGGAGTAGGATCTTAAAGCCCACACTCACAGTGGCACACCTCTCCCAGGGCCACACCTATACAAACCATCACACTTCACTCTTCTCAAAATAATAAAAATTTAAAAGGCACCAGATAGCAGTGTCTACTAAAAGATTTCAATCAGTATTTCCACATGAGATATATATACAGCTTCTCCAAATGGAGGAAGTCCCCTATCCAAAGTCACATGTCAACACTTACAGAAAACTAGGTGCCAAAAGAAAACTGAATATATCTTACTCTCCAAACAAAAAGCACACTAGAATATAAGTGTTCACCAGGATTGACCAGGTTCCATTTCCATAACAAAGAACATGCCTCTACCAGGCAGCTCAAGGGGGCAGTGCAGGCCTGCTGTCTCAATGTCCCCAGTTCTCTCCTTGAGAAAAGCATGATTTTGTCAGGTGGGCAAGAGGACCCAGGTCGAAACTATTTGAAAAAGTACATGGGTGTACTTCAGGTAATTCTGACAATATCTTTGCTGTATAAATTTCCCATGTGCCTCAGTGCCCAGACTTACAGTCTCCTGTCTCTGCTTAAATTATTCAAAGTGTAGATGAGTGACCCAATTCCAAGAAAGAGAGGTCCTGATACTCTCCCCTGCCCAGCCCTTCAGAGCAAACAGTCTTTTCCAAACTGCTGTCTACAGTACAGTAGGGGCTCATGAACCGACCTAAAAGATGGCCCCTCCAGTTCAAAAACCAAACCAATCCAAAGGAATGGAATCAAATCTGAATACAATGAGAAATGGCAAGGAACAGCACAGGTAGCAGGGGCAGGCATTGTTCTGTGAAAGGCTGGCTTCTGTTTGTATGGACGAGGTGTTTGCTAGTCTGTGATGTGGTTTAATAAAGGCACCCAGATTGTGGTGGCTGGGGCCAAACCCTGGAGGTTTCAGAACTTGCTGTGTATGGAGTTCGCAGAGGATGACCTTGAACTTCTGATACTGATGCTTGCACTTCCTAATAGCTGGGATTACAGATGCGTGCAACTGTGCTCAGTTTGTAGTGTGCTATAACTCGAACCTAGGGCTTGTGCATGCTAGTTACGCACACTACCAACTGAACTACATCCCCAACCTTATGTATTTGAGAGCTCTATTACTAGGAACATGCAGATTTAGAACTGATCTCTCTGTCTCTCTGTCTCTCTCTGTTTCTGTCTGTCTCTGTCTCTGTCTCTCTCTGTGTTGTACATGTTTGTGTAGGTTATGCATGTGTGCTTTCGAGAGCAAGTGTGTGTGTGTGTGTGTGTGTGTGTAAGTCAGAAGTTGGCATCAGGTGTATTGTTCCCAGTGAGAAGTCACTCAGCATACTTAGAGACTAAAGAAAAAGGCTCCTTAATAGCAAGAATCCAATTCTGGCTAATGCTGTCTTAGTTAGGTCTCCATTGCGTGAAGACACTATGACCACAGCAACTCTTATAAAGGAAGACATTTAATCTGGGCTGATTTACAGTTCAGAGGTTTAGTCCATATGGTCATGGCAGAAATATGGCAGATTCCAGGCAGACATGGTGCTGGAGAAAGAGCTGAGAGTTCTACATCTGGATCCAGAGACAGCAAGAAGAGACAGTGAGCCACTAGGCCTAGCTTGAGTGTCTGAGACCTGAAAGCCCACCCTCAGGGACACACTCCAACAAGGCCACACCTCCTAAAAAGTGCCACTCCCTATGGACCTACTGGGGCCATTTTCTTTTAAACTACCACATGCTCAAAGAGGAGCTGGCCTTGAATAGAAAGAAGATTTTGTGAACTTATATACACCTTGTGTAGTCCATATATGCTGTCATCCTTAAAGCTTTTTTAGGTTTTGGCCCAGGTTATACTTTGAATAATTTAAGCAGAGACCGGAGACTACAAGTCTGGGCACTGAGGCACATAGGAGATTTATACAGCAAAGATATTGCCAGAATTACCTGAAGTACATCGGTGTCTTTTTTCAAATAGTTGTAACCTGGGGTCCTCTTGCCCACCTGATGGAATCATGCTTTCTCCAAGAAAAGAACTAGGTACTTTGAGGCAGGCAGGCCTGCACTGCCCCCTTGAGCTGCCTGGTAGAGGCATGTTCTTTGTTGTGGAAATGGAACCTAATGGATGGTCAGAGAACAAATGCTTACTTACATTCTGGCCTGCTAAATTTGTCTCTAACAGGCCTGGTTAGTGTACTACCTATCCTCGGGATAGTTTGGTGGCACTGTTCCCTTAGCTCAATTCTACTACATGTGATTTAATGTCTCCTAGTGGGGAATCTCAAAGATGTGGGAGGAAAGACCACCGACTCAAATCATGATGGCATATGAATTAAAGCATGCTCTTTATTTGTGTATACAGGGTGATTCTGCCCAACCCCTAGGCATGATTCAGGAGGTCAACCTTGGATGTGAGGAAGAAAGTTTGTTGTGTTTTTTTTTTTTCCACATAGGGTTTCTCTGTGTATCCCAGGGTGTCTTGCACTCAGTCTGTAGACCTCAAACTCAGAAATCTGCCTGCCTCTGCCTCCTTAGTGCTGGAATTAAAGACAGGAACCACCACCACCTGTCTTCCAGACAGGGTTTTTATAGCTCATGAGTAGGGGGTTTCCAAATAGGGATTTGGCAAGTAAATGGGGTTACAGAAACAACATAAGCAGAATAGGTTATTCATAACAACCTCCTGAAACAAAGACGTGCTTGCAAGGTGTATAAGGTAGTCATAACCATAGGTGGTTATAATGACTTTTGAAACAAAGATATGCTTGTTTTCTGGAATAGGCAGTACGGAAGCATTTGGAGTTTAGTGTTACAAATAGGGTATAGCCCAATCCTTGAGAAGCAGATTTAGTCATAAGAGGAATGAACCTAGTTTGTCTTTATAACAAGCTAGGCATATATATAATGAACCTAGCTTGTCTTTACTATAAGATGACTTTCAAGCCTAAGGTGGAGTTGGGCTGTTTCACTACAAATCACAAAGTAATTCCTTTTTTTTTTTTTCTTCAGGTTTTTCAAGACAGGGTTTCTCTGTGTAGCCCTGGCTGTCCTGGAACTCACTCTGTAGACCAGGCTGGCCTCGAACTCAGAAATCCACCTGCCTCTGCCTCCCAAGTGCTGGGATTAAAGGAGTGTGCCACCACCGCCCGGCTAGTAATTCCCTTTTAACATCAATTCTCTTACTCTGTCTTCTACATCACTTGATGGTTCTAGACTTACTTTTTGAGTCTGAGTCTCACAGGCTATGGATTAGGCTTACCCTGGCTGACCAGTAAGTTCCAAGGATTTACTTCTCTCCAGCCCCGGTTCAGGAATAACTGTTACCGCTAGGGATCTTGATTAGGTTGTTTTTCTCTGCCAGTTTAAACAATTAAAAGTCAGGGAAAATCGCAAGTGTTATGAAATATAATGTGGCAAGGGGTACCTGGCAGGCCGATGCCAAAGTGTACCCCTGAGAAATTACGCCCATGCATCAGATCTGGTAAAAAGGGGGTTTATTGGGGGAAGGGAGATGAGTGAGGACCTGGGAAAGACAGACAGCTGGAAGCAGGGCCCTGAGGCCAGAGAAGAGGAGGAGGCACAGAGCAGGAGAGAGAATGCCAGGAAGAGAAACAGAATAGGAGGGGAGAGAGAGAAAAGGGGAGGGGCACCAGCACTGGCTGGGTCCCTAGTAGGAACCCAGTAGAATCACCTGTAAGCTAACATGAAATGCAAGAGGTAGCAGCATCAGGGAACATCTCAAACACCGCTGAGAAAATTAGCTGGTGAAGAAAGGCTTTAATTAGGGATAAGAAACAGCAAGGGCCTCTGCAAAGCAGGACACTCTGGAAGCTGAAAAGCCAGGCTTTCCTGGAGGACTGCTTTGTTCTTTTAAGGCTTTTCCTCCCCTAATTTACTGCTGGTCAATTTGAACTGATAAGCCCAAACTTTGATATAAACATGTACTGATCTGGCCTTGAGCTTGTTGAACAAGTAAGTCTGTCAGGAGAGGGCCCTACTGGCTGGAGAAAAAAAGCCACCAAGCCTTTATTTTAAGCTGCCAGCGGGTCAGGAGGGTGAGGCAGAAGGCAGCCATCTTGGACGTTTGCCACCTTTATTATCTAATCATGGTTCCTCTCCTGGCTGCTTCAGGCTGTCTGTCTAATTCCTAGTCCCTTAGAAGGTGCCCAGTCTTTCTTTGCAAACTGCCCTGAACATTCTTCATTAGCTGTGTAAAGCTGAAGTGGACAAGGGCTTCCTGCCTTTTGTTTTTAACTGCCAACTGGCTTCTTTTATGACTAAAATCTACTCTTTCTTCCTCTTCTTCTTTCTCTATTAGCAGGGTCTTACTATAGTCCTGCCTAGCTTTGGACTTGCTAAGTAGAAGAGGCTGGCCTCAAAATAAGAGATAAGCTGGCTTCTGCCTCTGGAGTGCTGAGATTAACCTATATGTTAATCTTGATGTAGTCTCCAGTCTGTTCTCCTGCCACACTGATGAGGTGAAAGTTCAAAATAAATACAAATGATGTTATAAAGAATTTATTAATAGATTTGCTTAGGAGACATGGAATTTAGCTAAGGGAACACTGCCTCCAAAATACCTGAGGGATAAACACTATGCTAACCAGGCCTGTTAGGGTTTCTGTGGAGGAGGAGTATCTTGGCAGGTCAGGGCTGAGGTAATGCAAAGATCACACCACAAAACAGATCTCACACAAAAGATTGATTTGGACAGGGAGGAGGATGGGCACAGAGAGAGTGAGAGATAGAGTGAGAGATTGAGAGAGTGGGCCGTGATGACAGGGACCTTTTTAAAGAGTACACGTGTGACATTTGGTGACTGATGGTGACATAGCTGATGATGCCAGTGCTGAAGATAAGCAAAATTTAGGATGCTGGGCTGTAAATATTTTTTCCAGATATTAGACCCTATTCCCATGACAAAGGAGACAGCTCTGACTTACAACGGCCATTAATCACTGATTCTCATTCCCAAAGAATACCTCTAACAAGATGACTCTGTGGAACAACTATTCAAAGAAGAACACTGGTGTATTTAAAAATAAGTCTAGCAATATGCAATATCTTTGCTGTGTGAACCTCTTACCGCCTAGCAAGCAGACTTACCACCTCCTGTCTCTGTTTTAAATTGTTCAAAGTGTAACTACAGCTGGACTCCAAAGAGATTTAAGGCTGACAGTGTTCATGTACTACATAATCCTAAAGTGGATATAAGCTGGTAAAACCTTCTGATGAGGGTCAGTTCTTATTTGGGCATGAGCCCCAATTGCCAACCACTACGAAAGAGCTTTCATCCATCTCGAGCGTGTGGACTGATTTCTCACTGAGAAAGCATATTGCTTCTACAACACTAAGACATGGCAAGTTATCATTCAGGACTCAGCTAACTAACCCTCCCCCTCCAAGAAGCCTTCCGTGACTACCTAACCAGCCTCCATTGCATGTGTCAGGTAAGCATGGTTCTAGCATAAACCTGACACTGTAACTGCCCTTTCTTTACACATTTGATTGCCTGAACCTGCCTGTGAGGAACCATCTCTTTGTACCTGCAGGGCCTGGCTCAGTGCCTGGAACTCGTGTGTGTGTGTGTGTGTGTGTGTGTGTGTGTGTGTGTGTGTGTTAGGAAATAAAGTTAGAGCCGGCCAGCAGTGGCGCACTGCAGCAGTCGCCGTGCTCTGGAGTCAGAGGTGGCCGTCACTCAGTCTCTTCTGAGTTCGAATCCCCGCCTGTGCCTGTCAATCAATCCGGCTGGGCGGTGGTGGTGCGCATGCCTTTAATCCCAGCACTTGGGAGGCAGAGGCAGGCGGATTTCTGAGTTCGAGGCCAGCCTGGTCTACAGAGTGAGTTCCAGGACAGCCAGAGCTATACAGAGAAACCCTGTCTCGAAAAAACCAAAAAAAAAAAAAAAAAAAAAAAGAAAGAAAGAAACTTAGGGCTAAGTAATCATTCTAAACTTAGTTACAGCTCCAGCCTCAACAGATCTCATAGAAGTAGGTAAAATAATGGTTACTGTAAATATTATAATATTATATTATAATATTATTATATTAATATATATAATTACAGACACACACCCTCGGGGTGTGGGCAGTTCTTACCTCAAACCTACTACACTTATAACCCTTAATGAGAAAGTTTGTGGAGGGCTGGAGACGTGGTTCAGTGGTTCAGAGTGTTCTCTTACATAGAGCTGGAGTCCAGCTCCCCAACAACTGCTAGTAGCTCCAGCTTAGAGGAGATCTGATGCCCTCTTTTGGCTTCTGAGGGCACCTGCACTTAACTGCCAACTTCACTCACACACATAATTGAAAGTGATTTTTTAAAAAGTGCCTGGGGGAGCAGGTGACCAAATGAAATTATTCTGCCAACAGGCTAGACTGGTGGTGGTCCCGAAGGCAGTCCTTTACCCCCTAATAAAGTCCTTTATTCACATCATTTTCATTTCATGTTATGTTTATGGGAGAATCCACATGCTAACCTCAGACAAACCGATTCAAGTTCCTCACACAGGCCTTATTTGCATTTAAAAGCGAAAGCTGCAACAGAGAATTCCTTTTGCCAAAGAGGAATTTCAAGCATCTGTCGCAGACCAGCGAGAAGAAAAGAACAAAAAATTTTAAAGGGCTAGAAGGCGATTTACGCAGAGCTACTACCAAATCATCCTACAGAAGCAGGGAAATTTATTTTGGTCCTAACTAGCAACGATAGCCAGCCTGAGTTCTTGGACGAAATCCCCAAGGGAGCTGAATTTGGAATGACAATGCCTGCTAATGCTGGGGCGTTTAAGGAGCTGCTGCCTGCTCCTGCTCCAGCTGAGTCTCCGCCCCTTCGCCCTGTGTGTGAGCAATGGGCAGCTGCCAGCAGCGTCCTGGATCCGGTCCAAGCAGCTTGCTGTCAGCAGCATAGGCCTGCGGTGCCGCAGGGTCCTCCCACCCTTTGCTTTTGGATGGGCATTATTAGCTAGAGAAATGCTCTGCGTTTTTCTTGTTCGTGTGGTGTAACCTGCTCGCTGCAGACGCGCAACCTTTCTCCAGTAATTACCTCCTACGCTTGGGAAAATTTCAATCTCGCTCTCCCTCTTTTCATTACAGCAGCCAATTCAGCAAACTAGTTTGTATCACCAAGGACAAAGAAACAGCCTTTCCGATTGCAATGACGCGTTTCTTTCTTCCCACCATTCCTCCAGTGAAAGGGGCGAGATGACCTCCAGTCTCACCATTTCTGAAATCAAATGCACGGGCTGATCTCCTTAGTCCAGTCTGAGAATCTGGTACTAAACTGATGGGCAGCTAGTGACCATGATCGGTTTCTTAGAATGGAGAAAGGTGTGCCACAGAAATATGCCACCCCCTCCCCGCCCCAACCACCACCCATTTGTAGCCAGCCTGCTAGGCAGGAATGAGGATATTGTAGAGAGACACTATGGCAAACAGACTATTCAAACAATAGACACCCTTAAAATTGTAATGTCACTAGAAACTGTATGCTCAGAAAAGAAAAGGCTGAAAACATTTTCTGTTTTGTCAGGTGACCTTGCAGGAGAGACTGGAGCTGAGGCAGTGGGGGATGGGAGTGGGAGCATGACGACGACACATGAACAGAGATTTCTTTGTCCCTTTTCCCAAGGTGGTCACATTGACTAAATCTCCTTTTCCTGACCCTGTCCCCTTTTTGAGACAGGGTCTCTCTATGTAACCTTGTCTGTCCTGGAACTATGTAGACCAGGCTGGCCTTGAACTCACAGAGATCCTCCTGCCTCTGACTCTGAGTAGTGGGATTAAAGGCATGTGCCACTGCACCCTGGATCATCCGGCTCTTTAGTTGGTTTATTGAGGATGGGTTGATGGGCCACGCTTGGGGCCCAGGTTGTGACCCTCAAGTTTGATAATAAGGCACAAGGCTAGCTTTTGTGCTATACTACAACCTAGTTCTAGCCAATGAAATGTGTGGAAGGTTCATTGTATGTCCGATTTCCTGGAGCTGAATAGCTAAATTCTCCCAACTCATATTCGGGCTCCCAGATGGCTGACTCTAAGACTGTAAAGAAAACAAACTCAAGGCCCCTACTTTAACTAGCTCACTAGGTCAGGAACAAGTCTACAAGCAATTATAAAACAACGCCACGCCCATCACGATGATACAAGTAGAAGAGCAGAGTAAGAAACAATAAAGTTTCAGGTGAGGAATGGGGGATCTTAGGTTTCTTAGTTTAGTAGCTTTCAAATGCTTGCTGAGCAAATCTAGATCCCTGGAACCCCTGTGGAAAAAGCCAGATTCCATGACTCCTGTCTGTACCCCTCTAAGCTGGGAGGTGGAAGGGAAAAGAGTCCCCTGGGAGCTCTCAGGCCAGCTAGCTCTAACCAGACATTAGGAAGCCCCACCTTAATATACACATGCGTGGTACTGGGGAAATTGAGATCCCCCTCTTAGAATTCTTAGTCTTGTTAATAAAATAATTGAAGAATTTAAAGAGAAAAGCAGCGGGGCAGGCAAGCTGGAATCAATGCTGTTTGAGTTACACAGGCAAGTTTAGCAGTGGAGGTCAGCCACATAGTGGACAGAGAGCCACACAGCTGTGTGAAAGCCTGAAGTGTTAGGGACCATGCCGGGCTGGAGGGGGAGGGGGAAGGGGGAGGAAGAAAAAGGAAAATTTATACTTTGGAATAGACTTTATGGCAGCTCCTTAGCAACTGCTCTGGAGAGGGAAAATAAATTGGCTGATTAAAGGGCTAATCATCCCACCTGTCTCTCTAGCATGGCTTCCAGTGAAGCCGACTTCTTGAGGGGCGGTCCTTGGCCAGAGCACTGGATTATATAATAACCAGACCAACTGGTTTAAGTCAAGGGATAATGCCATGTCTCCACCCAGAGATAGATTCCATTTCCTGACCAAGAATACTTTTCCCTTAATAGGCTTCCAATGTTACTGTAAGTCACAAGGGGAAAGCCACCAAAAGTTGTCCTCTGACCTCCATATGTGTGTACCCTCACATATAAACATGAACACACACATCATACATATACATAAAAATATTTTTTAAACCTGGGTGTGGCCATGTACATTTGACTTCAGTGTTGGGGCTGACGATGGGTGAACAATTACTGGGGCTTGAAGGCTCTCAGCCCAGCTCTAGGCTCATTGAGAGACTATATCTCAAGGAAATATGGCAGACAGCGATAGAGGACAATACCTTGTGTCCTCCTCTTACACACACACACACACACATACACACACACACACAGACGCACACTTTTTTAAAAGAAGAAAATAACATTTTCCAGTGTTACTTGGATGTGTATGTGTGAGCTCTTGAACATGGTGCTAGTATAGTTTTAGGTCTGTGTGAGTTGGTCCTTTGTGTAGACTTGTGCATCCATCCCAATCAAAGTGCATCCCAAGAGGGCTGGAAAGATGGTGCAATGATTAAGAGAACTGGTTGCTCTTGCAGAAGACCCGGGTTCATTTCCCAGACCCATATGGCAGCTGACAACTGTCTGAAATTCCAATTCCAGGATATCTAGCATCTTCCTCTGGCCTCTGTGGGCACCAGGCATGTGTGTGGTACACAGCCACACTTGTAGGCAAAACATCCATACACATAAAAATAAAAGTAATTAAATCTTTTTAAATGTACTTCAAGGCTCTCTGATGTGCCCTGTCTTATAACCACACCTACTTCTCCCTCACCAATGTCCTCAGCTTGCTGTAAGTAATTTGTTCTCCATTTCCACAGTGTTATCACTTTGAAGATCTTCCATGGGAAGCTTTGGGTTTGGCTTTATTTCCTCTCAACACAATTCTCTACAGATATATCCATGTTGTGGCATTTCAGTAATATTCTTAATGCTGGAGGGATGGCTCAGAACTTAAGAGCACTCATTGCTCTAACAGAGGAATTGACTTTAGTTCCCAGTATCCATACTGGGCTGTTCAAGACTGTCTGTCACTCCAGCTCCAGGGGATGTCTTCAGGCCTCTCTGAGCATCTACACACACAGCACACATTCTAAAAGACATATACATACACATAAAGATAATAAATATAAATTTCTTAAAATATTAATAATAAAAATAATATTTAGCCTATACAGAAGTTAAGAATAGCCGGTGTGGTGGCACATGCCTTTAATCCCAGCACTTGGGAGGCAGAGGCAGGCGGATTTCTGAGTTCGAGGCCAGCCTGGTCTACAGAGTGAGTTCCAGGACAGCCAGAGCTACACAGAGAAACCCTGTCTTGAAAAAACAAAAAAACAAAACAAAACAAAACAAGAAAAAGAATATAGCTCTGTTGGTGGAGTCCTTTGTTTAACATTCATGAAGCCCTAGGTTTGATTCCCCAGCCCTGAGTAAGTCAGGTATGCTGTTACACACTGCAATCCTAGCATTTAGAAAGTACAGGCAAGAAGATCAAGAGTTCAAGGCTAGTCTCAGCTACATAAGTTTGAAGCCACCCAAGGACTATATGGAACCTGTTCTAAAACAATCAAAAGCAAAAAGAATATTTGTTCTAGTGAAAACTACATGGTATAGAATTACATGGCATAGAGTACCACATTCTAGCCAGCCACTCATCTGCTGATGTAGAGCCTGGTTGATTTTAGTTTTAGGTTATTACAGATGGGTGCTATGAACATTTCTGTATGGGTTTTGCATGGACAGTGAGCCTTCTTTCTTCTAGGATAAATACCAGGAGTTTGATTGGCAGGTTGCACTGTATAATTTTTTAAATTATATATATTTGTCTATTTATTTATTTTGGACTGAAGAGATGAAGGGTCTCCTGGTACAGGGTAAGCCTCTAGTTTACCACTGAGCCACATCCAGAGTCCACTGATTTGAGCTCTAAAGAAACTCACAAACTCTTTTCCAGAATGATTTTATTCCTAAAATAGATGCACAGCTCCATCCCAGGTGGGCAGCTGCTGAAGAGCTGCATTCAGAGATCCCTACCCAGAGAATCCCACCCAGGATTCATGGCTTTTGCAAAATAAAATTTCACAGTGAGCCAAATATGAAGCAGAGTTGAATGTATTAAAAATAGAGAGGAAGGGCTGGAGAGATGTCGCAGCAGTCAAGAGCATTTGTTCTTACAGAGGATCCAGGTTTGGTTCCCAACACCCACATGGTGCCTCACAACCATCTGTAACTCCTGTTCCAAGGAATCTGATGCCCTCTTCTGAACTCTGAGGACACTAGCAGTCACGTGGCAAATCATTCATGCACATAAAATAAAATATTGTTAAAAACAAACAAACAAAAAAGCCGGGCAGTGGTGGTACATACCTTTAATCCCAGCACTTGGGAGGCAGAGACAGGCAGATTTCTGAGTTTGAGACCAGCCTGGTCTACAGAGTGAGTTCCAGGACAGCCAGGCTACACAGAGAAAACCCTGTCTCGAAAAAACCAAAAAAAAAAAAAAAAACAACAAACAAACAAACAAACAAAAAGTGCAGAGAGAGAAAGAGGAGAGGGAGGGTGAAATGCAGGCACAGACAAAATGTGAGCTTCTAGAGGAGAGTCCACACCTGCTTTTTCTTTCTTTTCTTCTTGAGAATTTCCATTTGTTTGTTTGGAAACAGGATTTCTCTGTGTAGTCTTGGCTGTTCTGGAACTCATTCTGAAGACCAGGCTGGCCTAAAACTCAGAGATCTGCATGCTTCTGCCTCTCAAGTGCTGGGACTACAGGTGTGTGCCATCACTACCCAGCAAGAATTTCATATAGACATATGATGTATGTTGATCAAATCTACCCCCTCCATTCCTTCCCTCCAATCCCTCCCCTGTGCCCTGCCTCTTTTCCTTCCCAACTTCCTGCATTCTTTCTTAAAAGCCCACCGAGTCTACTTAGTGCTGCTTGTCTGTGCTTGGGTCAGAGCCATCTGTTAGCTTCTCAGAGCTTGCATCCCTAATGAAAACTGACTCTTCTTCTTGGTCAGTCATCAGTTGACAGTAGCTCCTCAGTCAGGCATGGACCTTCCTGAGCCCCTTCCCAGTCTGTGCTGTGATTTTTGGTTGGTTTGATGTGGTACAGGTCATGTGTATGGAGTCACATGTCCAACAGCCCTGTCCTATCCAGTGAATACTGTTTCAGCCCAACAAGGGCTCTTCCTGATGAGTCAGCAGCCATCCACTCCACTGGCTCTTAGAGTCTTCCTGGCTCCTCTTCTTAGATAGTCCCTAACCCTTGAGAGTCTGTGGAGCGTTGTTGTGTAGCAGTTTCTTCTGACATGAAAGCATCCTATCTTGGAGAGAAACTACTTAAGACACAGGGTGTGAAAAGGGAGGTGGACTAACAGGATATTCTAATGGGATGTTTACTGGGAGGTGAAACAACAGGACATTCTAAGGGGAGGTGGGATACTCCATCCTTCACTTCCTCTAGATAGGAAGTAAACATGCAATAGCTTCAGGAAGTCCTTGAAACTAACCAGATTCAGTAGGTTCCTCCCTTTACAATAACATATTAGCTGATAGTCACTCTTAGACAAGCTGAGCTACTTACTGCACTTAGGCTGAGAGTGAGCAACCTGGAATAAACAGAACCTTCTGAGTCAACTGGCCTAGAAGCAGCAGAGAGCAGCTGAAGTGCCTGGAAGAAAACAAAGACCAGCAGAGCTGCCTGGAAGGGGCTCAACCCACCAGGAAAGGACACCCTCCAACCTGTGGAGCTGCCTGCAGCCTGTACAGCGTGCTCCAGGCTCCCAGCTTTCATCAGCTGTCACTCAGCTGGGATGGGCTTTGGCGATGCAACTTTCTTTGAGTCATTTCTGCTCCTATAAGTAACTCCAATAAATCTCATTGGTTCACCAAGTCGGACTTTGGTGACGCCTGTCTGTACTGGTCCCCTATCTGAGATTAAGGATGTTTGTTCATGTCTCCCCAGAAGCAATGCCACACAACATGCATGCATGCATACATATATATATATATACATACATACTAAGCAGATCCCATTTAGTACTCTCATTCTCTGCAGGTTGTGCAGTGGTATGTCTATATTAGTCCTCTTTTACTGCAAAAAGGGGGCTTTTCTGGTGGAGGGTTGAAGGATGCCCTAATCTATTTGAAGGGTGCACACCTGTATGCCCAGTCCTTGGGTGGAGGGTGCTGGGTCACAGGTGTGTGCCACCACATAGACCTTTTAGCTTACCTTTACATGAGCTTACAGAACACATTTTTAGTTTGATAAGGCACAAGTTTCCTTGTGCAGCTCTTGGTTTGGGTGTTAAGCCTGAGAACTTGGCCTCCTCGTAGACCCCAAGGATCTTTCATGGGGCGTGGGGGCTGGGGGTGTATATGTGCATGTGGTATGTGTGTAGAGTGTGTGTGTGAGAGTGTGTGTGTGTGTATATGTGTGTGGTGTGTCAGGTGTGTATCTGTTATGTGTAGTGTGTGTATGTGGTGTATGGGGTGTGTGTGTTGTATAATGTGTGTGGGGGTGTACAAATCAGTCTATGATGGACACAGCCCTAAGCATACTGAAAGAGTTTCTTTGCCACTTATGCTTAATTTGTGTTGTTTGCCAACAGCAAACACTCCGTGCAGAAACAGCCCACACAGCCTAGGTCATATGTTCTTCTCCCTCCCTGGTGTTCTGGAGCCCTCACCTCTCCCCTCTTCTATTTTGGAAGCTACACCCTTGTAGACATGGCAGTATCCACCTATAAGCTAACACTCTAGAGTGAGACATGAGAAAGATTCATGGTTAATCAGCTACAACGGTATATCCCTTTAACCCAGAGGCAGGGCAGGCAGATCTCTGTGAGTTTAAGGCCAGATTAGTCTACACAGTAAGACCCTATCTCTAAACAAAACAAATAAACCTGAGGCTGAAAGATGGCTCAATGGCTAGGCACACACACTGCTGTGGCAGAGGACTCAAGTTTGGTTCCCAATACCCATCATAGCTATAATCCCAGGTCTTCGGGCAGCTGTACTCACATGCACATAACCATACACAAACACACAGAGAAACACAAAAATTAAAACTAAAATAAAGCTTACAGGGTGCAAAAAGAAACAGGATCAGAAAACAGTACTTCACAGTGAGGAGCTAAAACACACTCTACTCAGCCCAAAACTCAAGTCCACATTTGAGTGTCCATGCAAAGACCAACACGTGACAAAAGTTCTTCTAGTGTTCATTTGCTCTTAAATGTTGGAAGTGGACTGGTCGGATGCAGTTCTTTTGCAGTTAGCCTCTCCCCTCTGTCCTCTTCTGATGTCCCACTGAAC
This sequence comes from Mastomys natalensis, assembly GCA_021653895.1. Lineage (NCBI taxonomy): Eukaryota > Metazoa > Chordata > Mammalia > Rodentia > Muridae > Mastomys > Mastomys natalensis. The sequence goes on from JAJTUV010002512.1 coordinate 264,306, forward strand.
AGATCCCATTTCCATTCGCTTCTTTCTGCCATTCCAAGTGGCTTTCCTTGGGAGCGGTCGTCAGTAATTTTAATCAGTTACCCCTAAAGTAATCTGTAATGGGTTTTAGCTAGAGTCCACCCTCTTCCCCACGGAGCCAAACATGCTTGTTCTAGTGGGAGGAGGATTTCACAGAGAGAAAAGTGACAGTGGGCAGTTTCAATGGAGGGAAGTCCCATCCTTACAGTAGCACAGCCAGACACATGCACAGTTGGCCTTGCCATGTTGTAATATGATTGTTAACACTCCTGTCTTGTCCACTTCCTTCCTTCTGCATGTATATGTGCATGTGTTTTCGTGTATATACATGTGTGTATCTATACTCATGTGCATGCATATGTGGAGGCCAGAGGTCAAATTTGGGTGTCTTCTTCCATGGCTCTCCACCCTGTTTCTTCACACAATATCTCCCAGTGAGCCCGGCAGCGGTGGTGGCGCACACCTTTAATCCCAGCACTTGGGAGGCAGAGGCAGGTGGATTTCTGAGTTCGAGGCCAGCCTGGTCTACAGAGTGAGTTCCAGGACAGCCAAGGCTACATAGAGAAACCCTGTCTCGAAAAACCAAACAAAAAAAAGAAAAGAAAGAAAAGAAAAGAAAAGAAAAGAAAAGAAAAAATCCTCCCAGTGAACCTAGGGCTCACCAACTTGGTGACACTCAACCATCTGTCACTGTAACCCTCACCCTGGGTTTAGAGTTATGCCACAACAAACCTAGCTTTTTACCTGGGTACTGGGGGTTCTCTTATTTTTGTGAAAGCACTTTATCCACTGACCTGTCACCCATCTCCTCTTGGCTGCCTCCTTTTTTTTTTGTTTGTTTTTGTTTTTCGAGACAGGGTTTCTCTGTTTAGCCCGGGCTGTCCTGGAACTCACTCTGTAGACCAGGCTGGCCTCGAACTCAGAAATCCACCTGCCTCTGCCTCCCAAGTGCTGGGATTAAAGGTGTGCACCACCACTGCCAGGCAGGCTGCTTCCTTCTGGGACCATGTCTTCCTCACCAGAGGCCACCGCTATGCTGGGCACACAGTAGGTGTGGGTGTCTGCTATGTGCATGGAATGTTCTAGAGGTGTAACAGTCTTGCACTGCAAGGCATGACATTAGGAAGAAGTCAGGGCCAGCTCTCTAGTCCCCACCGTTTTTGTTCTTGGGCATGTCTGTGTTCTGTGTTATGATTCTGTTCTTTGTAGGGCTGAGTTTCTGTCAAATATGATTGACAAAGTGAAGTTTAAAAAGGAGATGATTTGGGCTGCAGTATGGCTCAGTGGATAAAGGCATTTGCTGCCAAGCCTGATGACCTGAGCTTGACATCAGAAACAAACCCACATAGTAGGAGAGAAGCTACTCCTGTAAGTTGTCCTCTGGTGTCCTCTCTCTAGTTCTTTATGTTCTCCCCTCTCTCTTTCTCTCTCTCCCTCTCCTTCTCTCCCTCTTTCTCTTCCTCTCCCTCACCCCCTCTAAATGTAAAACCTAGAGAGATGGCTTAGCCATTAGAGATCATTGCTCTTGCAGAGGTCTGGAGTGCTGCTCCCAGAACCCACCTCAGTGTGCTCACCATCACTTGCAATTCCAGCTCCAGGGATCCAATGGCCTCTTCTGGACTAACATGCATATGCACACAGAGAGGCACGACACATACACATAATGTAAATAATAAAAACAAATCTTTAAAAAATATAATAAAGAATTCAGGTGTAGTGGCATAGCCTTTAATTCACCACACTCGAGACGGAGGCAGGAGAGGCAGGAGGCAGGAGGCAGAGAGGCAGAGGCAGGAGGCAGGAGGCAGGAGGCAGGAGGCAGGAGGCAGGAGCAGGAGGCAGGAGGCAGGAGGCAGGAGCAGGAGGCAGGAGGCAGGAGGCAGGAGGCAGAGCAGACAGAGGCAGAGGCAGAGGCAGAATTCCTTGATTTGAGGCTAGCCTGATCACATAGTAAGTTCCAGCCAGCCAGGACTATACAATGAGACCCTGTCTAAAACCAAAACTGATACAAGACATGGTTGATTGCAGTCCCAGGCATAATGGTAAGCATAGTTATCCAGCGGAAACTTCAGAGTGCTTTCCAAGTTCCAGCCTCTCAACTTACCATCCTTTTCCATCAGCCATTTGGTTTGGAATGACTTGGATGTGCTGTGTTCCCCATTGGCTTTGTGCTTAAGCACCTAGTCTCTCAATTGGGATGCTGGTTTCGGAGTGAGGCCTAGTGGTTAGAAGTGGTCACCAGCAGTCCTCCAAGTTCTGGTGGGTTTTTCAGCTTCTCAGTCAGCTTCTCGGAAGTGACCTGCCTCCGACACATTCTTTTCATCAGGGAATGTTAGCCAGGGCCAGGCCACTTTGCAAATCTCCTCCATTTTGGTTGAACTGATAGTTCCAATAACTGCAGTCATTTGTTTTGTAGAACTAAAGCAAGCTGTTTCTCTAGACTGCTGTTATCCCAGCCAGGAGAGATGTTTACCTAACTTAAGGTTCTTTCCCAGAGTCCTCACTAGTCACCCCCAGCAGGGGCTAACCATGGATCAAACAGGAAACTTTTCAATCTACCCCTCTTCCTCCTTCCTCTAAAATGGTAAGGAGGGCTTCCACCCATCTGCCTAGCCCTGAACCTCAGAGCCTACTCCGTAAGGCTGTCTGCTTGTCTGTTTATGTCATCAGTACCTCTATAATACATTTCATATATGAAGGACAGTCCATCTCATATTATCTGAATCCCAAGCCCAAAACCTTTGGGGTGCCTTGTTGTTCTCATTACCTAGCCTTCCCCGCTGTGATGGAACTAAAATTCCTCTGAACTGAGCCAGAATGACTCCTTCCTCCCTTAATCGGCTTTTGTCACAGCAATGGAAAAAAATGGTCCAGAAAGGCTCTCTGAGAACAAAGGTATAAATAAAGCAGTAATTGAAAGGGCAAAGGGCATCATCTGATGACGTCATTTCAGTACCTGGATTCTGCCAGATCTGAATGGTGATAGAATGCCTGGACCTAGCTCTCATGTGAGTGGATATCCTGACTTTTCATTGAAGCCAGGCTGACTCAGAGTCTAACCCCTAAAAGAAAATTGGTGGGGCTGAGAGATGGGTCAGTAGTTAAGAGCACTGTCTGCTCATTCACAGGACCCAAGTTCAACTCCCAGCAACTACATGGAGGCTCACAGCCATCTATAATGGAATCTGATGCCCTCTTCTGGCACACAAGTGTACATGCAGACAAAAATAATCTTTAAAAAAAGTAAAAAAGATGGGAGATGGGTTAGCCAGTAAAAGCATGATGACCCGAGTTCAGACCCTCAGCATCCATGTCAAAGAGCCAGGCACATAGACTTGTACCTGTAATCTCCACTGAAGACGTGGAGCTATGAGGATCCCTGGGGCTTGCTGGCCAGCTGGCTTAGCTGAATCAGGACTCCATGTTCAGTGAGAGACCCTGTCTCAAAAACCAAGGTGTACTGTAATTGAGTGTAGTGTAAACATTGTCCATTGCCTGCATCTGCCTCCTGATGTGACCATTAAAGGTGAGTGCCACTACAACCATATTCTTTATTGTTTTTTCTTTCTTTTTTTTTTTTTTTTTTTTTTTTTTGGTTTTTCAAGACAGGGTTTCTCTGTGTAGTCCTGGCTGTCCTGGAACTCACTCTGTAGACCAGGCTGGCCTCAAACTCAGAAATCCACCTGTCTCTGCCTCCCAAGTGCTGGGATTAAAGGCGTGCGCCACCACCGCCCGGCTATTGTTTTTTCAAGATTTGTTTTTATTATTTTAAATTCTGTAAACTGTGTTGATGTGCATTTTCTACCTTTACACAGGTTTTAGACGTTGAACTCTGGTCACCAGGGACACAGTGCAAGTACTTTTATGCACTGCGCTATGTCACTGGCCCCTGAATTCTGTATTTTTTTTAGAATGTTATTTCTTAACCTGGGCTAGTAGGCTCACTAAGGAAAAGATCTGGAAAACAAACAGACAAAACAGCTATCCAAGCCACATTGCAAACTATGTAAATGAATGCGCTAGAGGTGAGAGCAGGGACCATATTCTGTTGGGCACAGTTCCCAGGTTAAGTCAGTTTTGTTAAAAGTGATCTGGGGCAGGGCTTCATAAGATGTGTGTGTGTTAACAAGATTTAGATCTTGATGACCCGAGTTCAGATAGGTCTGGAATGGGGCCAAGAATTGAATGAGTTAAATGGAGTTTAGTAGGTAATGTTCTTTCCAGCTCATCCAACCAGACTAACCAAGACAAAAGTCCTTGGGCAGCTCGGTACGGTACAAATTGCACGACTGAACTGCACAGGTATGGTACAAGATATATGCTGGCCAACTGCCTACTTCCTCTGGGACTCAGGAGCTCCTAAAAGATGAAGTCTCAGTACTAAAATGGGGAAAATCTTGGGGAAAGTAGGTAACTGGTCATCCTTCCCACTCTCGACCTTGTGTCAGTGAAGCTCTGACACTGTTACATGGCAATTTTAAGCAAACAGGCACAAGTTAAAATGTAAGGGCAGAGGGACCTCAGAGGGTGATGCCTGGCCAGTAGGTGACAAAAGAAAAAATGTAGGTGTCTTGATTTTACCTGCATAACAGGAATTTGCCCATAACATTTCAGCAAATAGAGTTGGGTTTTGATGTTGGTAGTGGTGTTGGTGGTAGTTTGATTGATTGATTGATTGATTGATTGATTGATTTATCTATTTATCTATTTGACAAGGCTTCACTCTGTAGCCTATGCTAGCCTCCAACTTTTAGATTATCCTGCTTCAGTCTCTTGCGTTCTGGCATTACAGACATGTGCCACCACACCCAGATCGAAAATAGAGTTTTAAAAGATCTAATGTGGAGGCTGGAGAGATGACTTGGTTAAGAACATTGGCCACTCACTGTAGCAGAGGACTCAGGTTACATTTCTAGCACCCAGCCCATTTGTGGTTCAAACTCGACCTAAACTCCAGTTCCAGGAGATCTGTCGCCATCTGCTGGGCTCCATGAGCATTGCATGTATGCATATAGTGTATATGCAGGGAAAGCACCCCCCCCACACACACACACACAATGAAATAATGCATTTTTAAAAATATCTAATTTTTTGTTAGTTTGCATTCTTCTTCTTTTGCAATGCAGAAAGTTAAATCAAGAGCCATTATCTGGAGTGAAAACATCTGCCACTCGACTTTTTTCTTCCCCCTGTCTGTGAGACTAACTCACTCTGGAGCAAAGGCTGGACTCAAACTTGGAAAGCCGCCTGCCTCTGACTCCCAAGTGCAATGCGGCGATTACAGCAGTGCACCACCGCTGCCCGGCTTATTCTGACTTTTATTAGAAACTTCCTAAACTGTGCAACAGTTGGTCTGCAAGACAGAAACAAGCTCTGACAAGTTGAGCAAGAAGGGTAGACAAAAGGCTGAAGTTAAGCCTAGTGATACAAATCTGTAATTCTAGTTATTTGAGAGGCTGAGGCAGAAGGATCACAAGTTCTAAGGCTGGTCTGGGTAACTTAGTGAGACCTCCCTCTCAAAGTCAAAGCAGGTGGGTATGCATTTGGAAGACACAGCTTACAGTAGTATACTTGCTAGCACAGATGAGGTCATAGGTTCAGTCTACCACAGTACCACAAAAACAAAACACAATAAAACCAAAACGATTGAGAAAAACAAAAATTAGGAACAAGAAGCAGATTTATTCATTTGTTTTAATCCATCTATGTGTCTGTCTGTCTATCTACATCTATTTATTTTTTGTTTTTTTTTTGGGGGGGGGCAGGATCTCACTGTGTTGCTATGGCTGGCTCGGAATTCAATATGTAGACCTGATTGGTCTTGAAGTCACTGAGATCCACCTTCCTCTGCCACCACCATCTGCCAGATTGTTGATTTTGTAGTAACTTTTCTTAGGAAAACCAGGGAATTTTGTTGGCTTTCTGAGAGTTGGCTATTATTTCTCTCTTGATTTCTTGGAAGGTCAGCTCTTACCAATAAGTAGCCTGAGTTTCCTTTGTGACATGGAACCTGAGCATGAGTGACTCCATCTTGGATTAGTCTTTAGGACATAGTATAGGAGGGTCTTATTCCAAATAGTATCCCATAATGTTTTATCCAGCACATCGATTTTATTGAGGAGACTGGGAAAACTAGAGATGTAATAGTCTTTGTTATAGATTGAATATTAAGAACCTCTTTACCAAATCTGCAATTTGAAGTTCTAACCGTTGATGCAGGTAGCCCTTGATGTGCTAGCACTAGGAGATGGGTGTTTGGGAAGTGATTAATTAGGTCATGACCAGCAGAACCCTCCAGAATGAGATCATTCCCTTATAACAGTCCTGAAGGCTGAGCGTGGAGCTCTCTCCTGGTAGAGTGCATTTCATGCAGGAAGCCCTACATTTGATCCCTGGCACCCAGTAACTGAATGTGATGGTGTAAATATCACAGCACTCTGGAGGTAGAGGCAGGGATTAGAAGCTCAAGGTCATCCTTGGCTATATAGCAAGTTTGAGGCCAGCCTAGGGTATGTGAGACCCTGTCCAAAAAAAAAAAAAAAAAAAAAAAGGAAAGGAAAGAGGAAGAGGAGAGAATTAAGGAAGACACAGAAAGTAAAAGATGCCTCTGAGAGTGGCACCCCATCTGTCATGTGAGGACATAGTGACAAAGAGCTGCTTATGGACCCAGAAGCAAGTCCTCATGAAATACCATGATTTTGGACTTCTGGATCCCAGAAATATGAGCATGTGTTTCCTTTGTCCATCAGCCATCCAGTGTGTAGGATTCTGTTAGATAGCAGCTCAGACAGACTAAGACATCTTAGTTCTTTACTTGATCATGGAGAGAACAGTGGTTTCTTGTTAGCATGGGCATTTGAACGAGAGCAGATGAGGGGATTACCAAGGGAGCTGTCACAAATGTGGATTTGGCCTTTCACTGTAAAATTCAAAAGGTCAAAGGCTCTTTAGCTGGTATCATAGACCATTCCAGAGTCTACTCTGAGCAAAACTGAACTACAGAGCCTGTTGGCTGAGATCTGGTCTCTTAAAAATGGTTTTTTATTTGTTGGTTGGTTTGGGTTTTAGACAATGTCTCATTATGTGACCCTGACTAAAGCTCAGTATGTAGATGAGATTGGCCTGGAACTCAGAATATAGATCAGGTTGGCCTGGAACTTGCAGTGATCCTCCTGCCTATGTATCTAAAATGCTGCATGTGAGCCAACACAACCAGCTTAGAAACGTCTTTCCATCCCTATCCAAGATGTTGTGTGGTTTTTATTCGTTAAACATGTGTCCAACCTGTCCTCTGTTCCATTATTCCAGCTCAAGTCACCATTGCCCCTTGCCTAAAAGAACCTTCCATGGATATCTCTGCAGCTGATTTCCATACAGTGCTCAAGATTTCTCTTTTAGCATGCTCCATGGCCTAGGTAAAGATCCTCTGTGGCATTCTGTTGCTTTTAGGATACAGAGTAATAGCTCTCCTTGGGCTTCTTGGCTCATGTGGTGTGAACAGAAGCTCTCTGTCTTAGTTAGGGTTTTATTACTGTGAAGAGACACCATGACTAAGGCAACTCTTATAAAGGACAACATTTAATTGAGGCTGGTTCAGAGGTTCAGTCCATTATCAACATGGTGGGAACATGGCAGCATCCAGGCAGGCATGGTGCAGGAGGAGCTGAGAGTTCTACATCTTGATCCACAGGCAGCAGAAGGAGACTGTGTGCCATATTGGGGATAGCTTGAGCATAGGAGACCTCAAAGCCCACCCCCACAATGACACACTTCCTCCAACAAGGCTACACCTACTTCAATTAGGCCATATCTCCTAATAGGCCACACCACAATCTCTGTGATAGTTTGAATGAGAATGGCCCCCATAGGCTCATATATTTGAATACTTGGTTCTTAGTTGTTGGAACTATTTGGGAAGAATTAGGAGGTGTGGCCTTATTGGAGGAGGTGTGTCACTGGGAAGGGTTTTGAGGTTTCAAAAGACTCCTGCCATTCTAATTCTGCTTCTCTCTGCTTCTCTGCCAGGTGATTGTGTCTCAAGATGTGGGCTGTCAGCTGCTGTTCCAGTGCCATGCCTGTCTGCCACCATGCTCCCTGCTATGATGGTCATGGACTCTAACTGTAAGCCCCAAATAACTTCTGTAAGTTGCCTTGGTCATGGTGCCTTATAATAGCAACAGAAAAATAATGTAGACACCTCCTCTGACCTGGAAAAACATGACTGGTAGCATCATGATTTAAAATCTGTGTGGTTGCTCTATGAACATTGGCCACCTCTGGCTCCCATTCACTGTTGTGCAGTCTTCAAGAGGGCATGGCTCTCCGTCTCCGTCTCTGTCTGTCTGTCTCTCTCTAGATTAAAAAGAAAGGTTTTTCTTAATATTAAACTTTTCGGTATATGTCTTTGCATGGTTAGAGGTATGTGCACATGAGTTCAGGTGACCATGGAGGGCAGAAGTTACAGCCTGTTGTGAGCTTCCTCACATGGTTGCAGGGAACTGAAGGTTGATACTCTGCAAGAGCAGAATGCCCTCTTAACTACTGAGCCATCTCTCCAGCCCAGTGGTTTTTTATTTTGATGTTGTTTATTTGCTTTTGTTTTGAGACAGTTTCTTAATACATAGATGAGCCTAATATGGTGTCCAGCCCAGAATCTGGTCAGATTCTTTGTAATGTTTAAGATTGATAAAATATATATAGAACAAACTCATAGAATATAGATTCTTTGTTTTGAGACTGGTGTCTTGATGCATAGATGAGGTTAACCTGGTGCCCAGCCCAGAATGGTCTACTGTAGGACCTGGCATCTATTTATAAAATTAACAAATGATGGGTCAGATGTTGACCATCTAAAGAACTCTTGCCAGCCTGCCCTTCCGGGATTCTTCTTCAGTTACTGCTTATAGGATCAAAGGGTGTTAGAAAGACTGAGAAATGAGAAGCCTTCACGGGCTTAAAACTCAAAAGAGCCCTTCAGTGATCTGGCTACAAACAACGTGGCAGGCGCCAGCACTTGACTGGCTAGACGGTTCTCAAGGAATGTTTGACACGGGCCAGAAAAACAAGTGCCAGGAATCCCAAGACAGAACCTTCAGCCAGGAGATTCCTGACTAGTGAGTGAGCAGAGTTCAGAGAGAAATGGCTGGCCTGTCACTGAGTGGTCACCAAGGTGGTACACAGCTTTTGCAGCATTCTGCCTTGCCTCCCTTTCCAAGTCTTCACATCCTGAATGCCCTAAGTGACAACAGTCTTGCAATTTGTTCAGATGGCTTGCTAGGCTGATGTCCAAAAGGTCCTTTGTCTCGTATTGGGGACTGGGAGCTGGGGCTCGGAAGGAGTGACCAGTGACCTACTCTGTGTTCTGTGGTTTTCCTACACTGCCGATGACCTTTCCCATTTCTGATATAGGCAAACCTGACAGCCTGACTGGGACTCCATCCAGGGAAAAGACTTAGGGAATTCGGTGACCTGAGTCACTTAGACACCACAGTCATCCTGTGGCAAGGGCAATTGCTCTCAGTCAGATAATATTCTGAGCTTATCACACGAAGCAGCCAATGACAGCCACTGGCAGCTTCTCCTGAGGTCCAGGAAAGAGGGCTTGCATAAAGGATGTAAGCCATTTGGTCCTTTAATTGTGAACTAAGAATCAAACTTCCTGTGGGCAGCAGCTGAGTGTGTGGCTGGGTCTTGGTTTGGGCTGGTATCGAGGGTGTTATTATTCAGAAGATGAAACGCTACACAGCAGTTAGAGTGGATATGACAAATGCACTCGCTCGAGGTTTTTAAGAATGTGACGAGAAAAAACAAATTTCAGAAGGCCATATTGAATGTGCTAGTGTTTTAAAAATATTAAAATATGCAAAAATCTTAGAAATCATTTCCCTAGTGATTTCTAATGGGATATCACTTATATGGTACAGTAGTTTGGATGTGGTTTAAGTATGTCTCTAAGTGATAATGTGTTGAAAGCTTGGGTCCCAGTGTGGTGATGCTAAGAGGTGGTTAGACCTTTAGATATACCTCAGAGGAGTTGATTAGGGCACTGTCTTCAGAAAGGATCAGGGTGATGGCATGAGACTGTAAGTTTGTTCTCTGCAGAGTGAATTGTCATGAAAGAGCAAGGCCGGGTCCCAAGTCATTTTCAGTTTACTGTTCCACTCTGTGATTTCTCCTTTTGCATGAGCTGCCAGCATGTTGCCCTCTGCTGGGTTGTGACGGAGCCAGTAGGGGCCTTACAGTGGCTACTGCCATGCTTTTTGACTATTCTGTGTCCAGACCTGTGAGCTAAATCAACCTTTTACAAACAATCAGCCTTAGGTATCTCATTATAGGAATCCAAAGTAGACTAATATGTTTGAGATTGATAAAGTGAATATATGTGTAACAAAACAATAGAAGTCCACATGGAAGTTATAATACTATTCAAAACTTACGGTTGTCTTGGGGTACACAGAGGCTGCCTCTGACTATATCTGAGTCATTCTCTATCTTGTATTTTGTTATTATCTTTTGTGAATTAATATGTATGTGATGTATGTATCTGTGTATCTCTGGCCATATGTGTGAGTGCACTCACACAGATGCTATATTGCATGTATGGAGGGCCAAGAACAATCTTGGGTATCAGTCCGTATCTTCCAATTATGTGAGACAAAGTCTCCTGTTTGCCCCGGGTATACCAGGCTAGCTGGCCTGGGGTCTGGGGATTCTCCTGTGTCTGCTTCTCATCTTGCTGTAGGAGCTCATGGATTAGACAGAGGTGCTGTGCCTGGCTGGGAGCGGGTCTGAACTCCAGTCTCCATGCTCCATGGTCCAGCACCGGCTCCCCAGCCCTATTTCCTGTCTTTCTGTGTTTCTTGTTGTTGTTGTTATTGTTTGTTTGCTTTGGATAGAGTCTCTCCATGTAGTCCTGGCTGTGCTGGAACTCACTATGTAGACCAAGCTGGCCTCAAATTCATGATATCTCCCTCCTTCTGCCTCCTGAGTGCTGGTACCAAAGGTGTGCCCCACCAAGCCCAGCATATTGTTTTGTATCTCGTGTGTGTGTGTGTGTGTGTGTGTGTGTGAGAGAGAGAGAGAGAGAGAGAGAGAGACAGAGACAGAGAGACACAGACAGAGAGACATAGAGACAGAGACAGAGAGATGGAGATATCTCCAGTGAAGGCTTGTTTCAAAATAAAAAAGGTTAGGTTCAGTGGACTCGAGCAAAACGTTAAACCAGCAACTTGTACATTGAACATTGAACAGTGCCCTAGTTACTACCACTCCAGTTGCCAGTGTCCTACGGGCAGGGACTTTCCTCCTGATGGAGGCTAACAGCATCAATGTTCCCGCTCCGCCCCTTGTCTCACTGCTGGGCCACCCCTGGCACTTTTCCCTTCCTCTTTCTGTTAGTGCTGGAAAGTCCCCACCTCTGCTCAAACCCTCCTGGGTGCCTCCCACCTTCTTCCTTCTCTCGCTCTTCCGCCTGCAGAGGCGAGGAGGGAAGGGAGGGGGAAAGACTGCATTGCTCCAAGATGGCAGCTAGAGATCGCCAGGAACCAGACTCTTCACTGTCATCCGTAGCAAAAGCTCACTTCCTAAGGGTGACATGCGCTCAAGTGGCCTGCTTGAGAACAGAAGTCAGGCAGAAAACTGAAGAAAATCTGTTCTGAATTCTAAGACAGATTTCCTAACAAACCTTTGGAAAGACACCCCGTGCTCCCTTTTCAGTTCTCTAGGAACGCCCCGCGGGAACCGGGTGGGAGCGCAAGCTAAACGCAAGGGATTCAAAGAGCCAAGGTTGCTGATGGCTGATGTCAGAGTGGTACTTCAGGAGAACTCCAGAATTTTCTGGGCGGAGAGCAGGGTGGGGGTGGGGTGGGGGGCTATGTGTGACATTGCTCCCTAAGCTCTTTTCAGCCCTTTTTTCTCAGCAGCCCATTTTAAATGAACAATAGAATTGCAAACTCCTCATTCACCACATGATGTGATCTCTGATTGCTTGAACAACACTGCTCTGTGCAGTCATTTCCTACCCAGTAAGAATCATTTCTCTTTGCCTTACTGATAATATCCTGTTGAAATATAATGCCTGCCGTTCCAGACAGTGACTACATAATGTCTGGAGTCTTTTTTTTTTTTTTTTTTAATTCCTTCTTCTATATTTAACCTTTGAATACAAATGATAAGACAAGTTCCCAGATGAAGAGAAAGGATCTTTGGGTCTGTGCTGAAATCTGTAATTACTTAACATCCTCCGATAAAGCAGCCCGTCGGTAAATAGATAGTACATAGATGACCCTTGTTCTCTGCCTTTAGGTATCAGTGCGAGGAGAATGGATGTGGACTTTCCCACAAAGCTGGGATAATGCATAACAACGGTCTTCGAACAAGCACATGTATATACTGTGTAATTTTTAAAAGAAATACCTGGCATTTATTTATTTCTTTATTTATTTAATATGCGTGTGGGTGTTTTGCCTGCATGTATGTCGGTGCACATGTGTGGCTGGTGCCCGTGGAGGACAGAAGAGGGCATCGGATCTCCTTGGACTGGAATTAAGCTGCCATGTGGGTGCTGGGCATTGAACCCAGGTTGACTGGAGCACAGCCAGTGAGTGGACCAGCTCCTCAGCTCTGCCACATTAACTATATACATTTTTTTAAAGTCTATTTTATTTGTTATGTGCGTGTGTGTATGTGCGGTACCTTCATGCCACTCATGGGAGTCTGTTCTCTCCTTCCACCACAGGGTTCTAGGGATCAGTTTTCAGCTCCTCAAGCCCACCTTTAGCTATTAAGCTTTCTTTCAAGGCCCCATGTTGTTAATTTAATCCTCTTTATTGGATGCACGAAGGCAGATTTTTCTGTCGAAAATCAAGTGAAAAGACTAACTGTCCAGTAGGCTACTGTGCTGATAAGAACCCGAAGGAAAGAGGAGAAGGGTGCGTCTTGCTCAGGATGCTTATAAGACGGGCTATTAGAACTCAAGGCAGGGCCAGAAAGACAGCCCAGCATTGCGACTGTGTACTGCTCTTACAGATGACCAGAGTTTGGATACCGTGTTGGGTGGCTTACAACTGCCTATAACTCCAGCTCCAAGGCATCCGATGCCCTCTTCAGACTTCTGCAGGCACAAACCAATGCACAATTAAAAAAATAAAACAAATCTTAAAGAAAGCAGCAGTAGCTAGGCGATGGTGACACATGCCTTTGATCCCAGCACTCAAGAGGCAAAGACAGGTCTATAGATTGAGTTCTAGGACAGCAGGGCTACACAGAGAAACCCTGTCTTGAAAACTAAAACAAAGCTGGGCGGTGGTGGCACACGCCTTTAATCCCAGCACTTGGGAGGCAGAGGCAGGCGGATTTCTGAGTTTGAGGCCAGCCTGGTCTACAGAGTGAGTTCCAGGAGAGCCAGGGCTACACAGAGAAACCCTGTCTCGAAAAACCAAAAAAAAAAACCCTAAAACAAACAAGAAGAAAGCAACAACAGCTTGAGGCAGAAAGAAGCCACCCACCGAAGTGAGGCCCCAGAGCAGGAGAGGTCACAAGATCATAGAAGTGAGTCAGATAATTGGTCAGGAAAAACCTTGTCTCCAAACTTGCAGTTCTTCCTAGCACCTGTGCTGAGTGGGATGGTTGCTATACTGGAGTCAGATTTCTATAGACAAGATTGTGTTCCTGGGCTCCTGCCTACCCTGCAACCCTACTCCATCCAGTGGACAGAGGAATCCATAACACTTCCTGTTTGGGAATCTGCTCTGGCCCGGTTCAGCTCTTCCCAGTCCCTCTATTCTCGGGCCAGACTGGCAAAGGTTTTCACAGAACGGCATGAGGCACACGCAAGGGCAGTAGTGGGCACTGCCTAAAAGGGACCAATGGAAAGGAAGACACTTTCACAGTGGGAAAGGACCATGGCCAGAGAGTGCATCATCGTTTGGTGTTGTTATTTAAAAAAAAGAAAAATCGACGGCGGAGGGTTCCAGGAGAAGTTTATTTAGGGCAGAGGATAGAGCAGAGAAAGGTGGAGATAGTGGCCGGCCATGACCACGCGGAGGGGAGAGGGGAAGGGGAGAGGGAGATGGTCAGATACGACCTGCAGATCCAAGAGAGCAAGAGAGTAGCAAGAGGGCAAGAGAGCAAGAAAGCAAGAGAGACAAGAGAGAGAGGAGGGCCAGACAGCCCCTCTTATAATAGTGGGCAGGGCTACCTGGCCGGTCCCAAGTAGCTTTGGGGAGGAGCATACCTAGCTGTTGCTAGGTAACTGTGGAGGTGGAGTTTAACAGAATGCTAACATTTGGACCCACATGTTGAAAGTTTCTGAAACAGCTCTCCTCCAAGGCTGTCCAGGTGATTGACAGCCCCATTGGGATTAACTCTTAAAAGAAGGGACAAGGTGCCTTCATTCCTGCTAGATAGTAATCCTATAATCTTCCTGGCAGCTTGGAATTTCATGTCTGCATCCAGGGCTAGACATGACTCACACCCCATTCTCTTAACCAGAACTCACATAACAGAGTAACTTAAAAGGGATAACAGAAAAAAAAAAAAATAGAACCTAACTAAATCTGTCGAAATAGTAATACTTTACCGGAAGAAATAGGCTTCCCTTCATGGGCCTTGACAAATCCAGGCTGTTTAAATC